>BQNB010128348.1:0-2500 GCA_026074375.1 Tanacetum coccineum | reverse complement strand
GCCCGTTTGATCTTTTTATCCGTTTTATATGTTTTTATACATTTTTATACGTTTCTGTATGTTTTTTAATGTTTAGATACATTTTTTCCGTTTTTATACGCTTTTGTACGTTTTTAAAAATGGCATGAAACTACGTCGTTGTGTCATTTGCTACAACTACATTGGTTTTCTTTTGGGCTCCCATTTTTGGGCCGGCTCATTTGTTTTTTTCTTCCCTTTTTTACTTAATCAACATTTATGGCGCGAGTATAATAATGTGGAACATACAAGTAGGCAATATAAAAAAACTCCGAATCCAAGTTGGCCCCGTTTCAACGCGCGGGCACATTTTGTTATATTCAAAACCCGTTTAAAACGTCGTCGTTTTTGACGTGTTTTTTACACTGTTAATTTCCCAGCCCAATTCGTCTAGCCCAGTCCAAAAACACACGGCCTGCCTACATAAACCAATTGTATAAGGATTTGCCTTTTACCTTATTCGTCTGACACCTTCTAGAATTCCAGCCGGTTGTAACTTCATCGTTCCAAAGGATATTCGGTTCCAGAAGCGTGACCCACCTTCATCATTATCTACCAACATAGAAACAAGATAGAAAAAAGATGAGATGCAACTAACATAAAACCATATCGCATCATTGTTGGAATATACGCTAATGACACACCTGTGCCCATAAGTTGGACCCGCTGTTTGTTTAACCTTATTTTCGGCCTCATGAGCTTATACGATTTACGCTTTTAACTGTAGGCAGGCAAAAAGTGCAGCCAAGGGTTGCAACATACCACGAGACTACACCTACAAAGTCAATTGACAGAAATTGCAGGAGGTCTCTAAGTACTTAACTATGTTTTTTCTGTTTCTTAATTTATTTGGCCACTCGATAACTAATTTTTATTTATCCTTTTTTTAATACTGCAGTGGTTAGCACCAAATATGTTATGAAAATTTTGAAACTGTCCAATGAGAATAATAGTGCTCTACTACCATCACTTGCATCATCCGAATACATGGTAAGAGCAACGGTATGCTACTCTCTTATTTTACAAAATAAAGGCAAATACAAACCTTTGTCATAGAATTCAGTGTGTCAAGTATAAATTGATTTTTGATGAAGATCCTCCGCGAGCGATTAAAAGCATCCTGTCCAAACAGGCGCCTTATGTAATAAGGGAGCGAGTATGTAAAGTTGAAAAATACTTTCGTGTAGATAGTTAGTCCGTTGACAGCAAGCGATATTCATGATACTCGGCTATGTTTCTTTCACCTACTCACATTATGCATGAACTTCCATGTATGGTGTTATCTATTATTTGTGCCAACAATACTTTGTATAGCACATACATAGCTTCTATTAATGACGAGTTTTTATAGCACCTAGTTGCAGTGGTAATCGCCTGCACAACCGCCAATGCAGGCGTGACGAAACAAGGATAGTCAGATGACACGGGCCAGTATGCTATTGGGTATGGTTTACATCAAAGCATAGTAAGATTGAAATCACATAATTTTTGACAGAATCTGCAATACTCGCTATCTGACAACCCACCACTAGAACCACACTCTCCTGACTTGCTTGAATACATAAACTCACTAGTGGTGTTCACAGACCTTTCCGTGATTACAGAATGCCGCGACACTAACAGGTAACATATCTTTTCACCTTAACTAAAATCAATATGCAAAAAAAACTAATCCTATATTATATCATCAGATTATATCTGATGTATCCATCAGATCAGCAATCCGATTGTGACCGGGGACCCGACCAGAAGCAGAACTACTAGACGAATAGTTAATATCCAAAATCTAGAGTAAGTCACCTTTGAACTTTGCAAAGTTTTACACTTGCAAACCAGCTAATACAACAAACAATACTATTTAATCAGCAGCATAAACCTACCATTCGTGATATGGAATAAGGCAACATTGCAATACTGAGCAAGAGGAGCAAATGACAAATCGTTACTCCTTGGAATCACTTCCTAACGTCAAACCGCAGCACTACCAGGTATGACATCCTATGCACCTTATACTCATAGATATAAACATAACCATTCCTAACTAAAAAACACCTGCTGCAGCGAATAAAGTTCACCATAAAAGCAAGCATTGTTGAAATCAGTTCATGAAAGGATGGTATTATAAAAAATGCTGCGCATGCAACAGAAAACTGGCTCAACAATCTTCCGAACCTCACTGCTCAGACCACAATCCACAGCCGGTGCTAAACAACGGGTAATAATTTAAATCCTTCAACTAAAAAAAAATTAAAAAAAACACCAACATATGTGACTAACATTGTAACCCATACCATGTATTGGTTCAGAGCTGTCATCGATGATGGTGATAACAGCTAATCTAGAATTCAAAGAATTGAAGATCAACTAACTAACAATATTAGGGAAATTAAGAACAAGAATTGATGACCGAAATGATTGTTATTGGTATTATGAATTGAAGTGAATGATTACAGATATTTGAGAGAATTTGTTACAATTTCTG
>BQNB010128347.1:0-19294 GCA_026074375.1 Tanacetum coccineum | reverse complement strand
GCTCTTCATTAATAATCTAGAGTCTATTAGAAAATTACGAGAATCATAAAAAATGATAGGCTCGGAGAGTTGTACTAGGGGTATCCTGCACTAATAATGAGTGCATGGCATGGGTGTGGGATAGTTATATGATCGATGTGACCATCATAGCAATTACATGTTTAAAACATGGGTTAATCCTAATGCCTCTTATCAAGCAAATCCTAATATTTACTATGCGGTCTCAGAATGCATCTCAATAACAAGCTCTAAAATTGAATATGCTACCGGTACACTCATATGATTTTACTAACACCAGACATTCCAGAAAAGGTGACAAGGCAATGCATACATGGCCGTAACGACGGAATAGACATGCACGCCTGTAGCTCAACCTTAACTCAAACCGGGTAAAGATAAAATCATCTTGAGTTACCAATGATGGGTATCCGAATTCCTAAAGATCTAAGGGCGAACCTCACATTTTGGGGTGGAAATCTGAGGGTTATTGTGCTAGTCATATAAATTCCTATCCATGAGACACTATTAATACTCGGTTTTCGTTGGTATGTGTCATAAAAAAATTAAATTTGGGTAAAAATTACCTCTTATGTTATGTTTCGATATATTACCCATCATTTTAAGGACAAAGCAAATGGCAAATGAAAGAATAGTTTCTAAGGCTTATTTCCCCCTACACTTAAGTTGACCAATGTCCCTAATGTTCTCTAAAAGTACCCATTGAAACGAATAAAGGAAATAGAAAAAAGGAAAAGAAACTAGTACTCCCCTGGTTTACTCAATAATGGAGAAGAAACATGCGATAACTGGTTAAATCGTCCTCCGAGAATCATCCAATGAAACTTTCTAAGAACTTCCAAGCTTCTTCTCATCAAATATAACCTGTAATCAATGACAAAGACAACAACACCAAGCATAAAATGTGTGATAAACCAATATACAATGTGAATTTAGGGTTTGACTTGATAAATAGGATGAGAGAATTGTTAAACTCTGTTGGGAATTATATTTGAGTTGATAAGACAAAACAAGAATGAAACAAGAAGGACTTAAAGGAAAAGGACCTAAATCGACAATAAGATATTCTTCAAGCTGGTGGAGTATATTCTACAAAAGATGGAAGATATCATAAGATACTAAAGATATGCTCAAGAAGAATAAAGATAAAGATTAAAATATTTAGTTTTCTTATTGTATTTATTATCTTCCTTTGTAAGTCATGATCTCTCCCTATATAAAGAGATCATAGATACATAGTTTTAGATATCCAGAAAAGTGTGTGTACACAAAGTGTAGAAGATGTAGACGTCTAGTATAGAGTTGGTGTAACCTCAAGGTAATCAAGGTTTTCCTTGATCCCTGTTATAGTTTATTGATGTAACCTTATTATCTTGATCAAATAATATTGGGGCTGTGATTTATAAATCATTGTTACTATTAAGGGTTTTCTTCACATCGAATTCGGTTTTCTTTTTCGGTAATTCCACAAAACCCTAATTCGGTAAAACAATCTTTATGGGTATGGATTCCATTTTCTTTGATGATTTACTTTCTTGAATCCATGAGAATTACAAGAAGCAGATGGATCTTTAAGGATTAAGGGTTTGGTTTCATTTATTGTTTTATTGGAAGTTATAAAAACCCTAAAATTCGTTGTTGCTACTGATGGAATCATCAATTATGCTCGTGAATCAAAACCTTAATGGTTTGTTTAGGGTTTATTGATGATCATGTTTGGAAGAACGAAGTTTCTGGTACTACACATTATTGGAGAATTAATAGGGTTTCGTTGATAAGCGTTAAGAACATAACATGTGATTAATGTTCGTTATGAAGGAGCATAAGATTTGATGTCCACAGCTGCTGTTGATGTTTGTGTTTTGCTTGGTAATGGACGTCAATATATGAAAAGGTTGCATGCTGCTTGACGTGAAGGTTTATGAACAATTGTTCATAATATTACTTCTGTTTAGGGCAAACGAATGGAACCTACACGTGGAGTTGATTATGTAATTATGTTTTTAAAACCATATTTTTGGCATGTGAATAATAATATGGAAGGAATGACTGAGAATTGGCTCAATATAATATTCGTATTTAGTTGTGGAAGTCTTTGTGTGGTTGACGTGAAGAGCAAATCATGGAGCAATTATATATCTTATTTTATTATCACAAAAGATACATGGGATTTGTATATATGTTACAAGTCAAACGACAGTTACTATATGATTTGTACTGCTTGGGATCAAAGGTTGCGTGCTATATTGAAAGGATAGTACACGACTGTTCGTGTATAATAGATGTGCATGCATAACTATTTGTATACAGTGAACAATAATAGTATTGCCACTTGGGCCCATAAAGAAAAAGATTTATTAAAACTGTTCGAGCAAAGTAGATTTGTGATATTAAGTATTTGTTTTAAAGGTTCAAGAATATCAATTTTTATTGTTGTTCGTATTCTTTAATGATGTTCGTATTATTAATTCTGTTTGCACATGGATGATGGTTAGTACTGCTCGAAGGGAGTTTCTACTGTTTGTTTCGTCCGAGAAGATTTTACAACTGCTAATGGTATCCGATAAAAAGTTACAGCTGCTTGTATTATCAGATATTAGGTACTACATATTTTTGGTTCTCGGATGTGAAGAAGATATTGGGATAAAACATATTTTTATTCTCGGTGACCAGGAGATCTCGGACAGATGCGTGACACACACAAGAAGTTTTTGGATTTGGTTTACATGTTCTCAACAGGTTTAAAAGGCTTATTTTAGAGATTTTATGAATAATTTATTACGAAGAAGGTTGTTTATCACCTATTTGAAGATGAAGTGGATTTATTTGGTTTGTGTTTTATCATATCTTAAAGTGAGTGTAACACTTTGGAGATAACTTGTTTGGTTATATACGGTTTATGATGAAGACTTGATAAAACTAGTTTTTACCTGATGTAAGGAGATACATTGTAGTACTCACAAGTATTTACTATCACGTGGTCAGTGACTCATGTAAGGCATGCGGATTTATCAAGAGATCGAGGTCTACTCATAAAACGAAGAAGAAGATTATGAGTTCTTATCATATTATAGTGCAAGACATAAGATACAAGTTTGGGTTATTCTACTTCAGCATCAAATTGGTAATACTTAGTTTTCTTCATCAGTAATCATTACACAGAGCCTATAGAATCTGAAGATTCAAGAAATGGTTAACATATGGGTTTCAGGGGAAGCTTAATGTTAAAATGTTTAACTATTTATATGCTACATTGAGGTGAAGGTTTTTAGTACTGCTAGTCTTTGATACTACTGCTAGTGTAAGTTTCTACTGCTCAAGTTCATTTTTCTTAAGGTGCGTAATGGAGGGCAATTTGGGTTGTTGAAAGGCTGGATTAGAAGTGTAATATTGGTTCGTAGTTGTGAAGATCAAAGTTGCATACTTTAGTCTCCTATTTGATGATGACAAAAAGGGGAAAAAGATTTGATGATTTGCAACTTGTGGATCCTTGGTGGAATTGCATAGCTTAAGGGGAAGTTTCATTTGTATATTAACTTCAGGGGAAGTTTGTGCTTATTTGGTTTTGTCATTATCAACTAGGGGAAGATTGTTGGGAATTATATTTGAGTTGATAAAACAAAACAAGAATGAAACAAGAAGGACTTAAAGGAAAAGGACCTAAATCGACAATAAGAGATTCTTCAAGCTGGTGGAGTATATTCTACAAAAGATGGAAGATATCAGAAGATACTAAAGATATGCTCAAGAAGAATAAAGATAAAGATTAAAAGATTTAGTTTCCTTATTGTATTTATTATCTTCTTTTGTATGTCATGATCTCTCCCTATATAAAGAGATCATAGACACATAGTTTTAGATATCCAGAAAAGTGTGTGTACACAAAGTGTAGAAGATGTAGACGTCTAGTATAGAGTTGGTGTAGCCTCAAGGTAATCAAGGTTTTCCTTGATCCCTGTTACAATTTATTGATGTAACCGTATTATCTTGATCAAATAATATTAGGGTTGTGGTGAATGTTTGCTAAAACCTTGTTGAATATCTTTGTTCTTATTCCGCTTTGTTTTTATAACTTATGAACATTGATATTATCCTAGATAAAGGTCTAAACAACCTAGAGCTACAACGATCAAAGAACCTATTACGTGTTTTAGGTTTCCACAAACTCATTAGGTTTTTGCAAGTTTATAATAGAAGTGTACATATATTAAATGTTATGCAAGTTTTATTTTCAAAAATAATTAAAAACTTTAAGTTTTCTGAACTTGGGCATTTGATGCTCTCAGGGTTTATGTGACCCTGTCACAGGTGACATGGTGACGGCGTCGTGTGTAAATCATGACGTCGTCTCCACAGTCTATGAAAATGAAATTTTTGTTTTTGATGAAAAATTTCCTACACTTGATTCCATAAGTTAATTCCTGTACAAATGGCTGCATAAAACCTGAGATTTAACAATTCAATCATATGAATCGAAACTGACGCGAATTAATATTAACAATTCATTTGATATGTTTGAATTTGGCTCAAAAGTCGGATAAATTCCTCTACACTTATTTATTGCAAAATACCTTTGATTGAAACTAAGACGAGGTTAAAGACAATACAAAGCATGATTACAAGATAGTTCAAACATAATAAAACAAACTATAAAGAATTAAAACACACATGACACTCCTGATTGCGGGAAAAGTAAATTGGGTTGCCTCCCAAGAAGCGCTTTTCTTTATTAACGAGTCTTGTAGCTAGACTCGAAGTCACAAGTCCTTACGTGACTTCTCCTTCATCATTCATTCCTCCTTCTACTTTAACAGGAGCGAGTTGTTTATTTTTGAAGTTGTTGCTCCTCCATTGGTTGAACTTCATCTCCTTCTCAAGGTAGAGTTTTATTGTTTCTTCCCATTCTAGCACTAACCTATTTATAGTCATGATAGGGGCTATAGGTTCTATGTCATTCTTAATTCCTTTGTCGATAATACAGGAGGAATCGGATATCCTATGGAAACTTACCTTACTTTTTCCTGATCTTAGAGTTATGGTGCCTATATCAAACTTAATTTTGGCCTTGGCTGTTGTCAGGAATGGTGTTCCTAAGATGAAGGGCCTCTTTTCGTTTTCTTTGATATCCAAAATCACAAAGTCTACGAGGAATACATGTTCAGCGACCTCTACTAACACATCCTCAGCAATAACTAAGGGGTAAATGTACGAGTGGCTAGCTAGTGATAGTCTAATGTATGTCTCAGCAGGCCTTTCGTCGGTAAGTCTCATGTAGGTGGAGTAGGGCATAACGTTCACATCGGATCCTTGATCGACGAGGGCGTTCACGTGCTTAAGGTCCCCTAGGCTGCAAGGTATTTTGAAATTCCCTCTGATGTCCTCCTTCTTTGTTATCTTTTTCTTAAGAATCGCATCATAAGCAGGTCCCCTAGGTAATACTTTATACTCCTTTCCTTTTTTCTTTACGACTTGAGATCCTGACCGAGAGTTATAGAATCTCTTGTTGTTAATTAGACCCTTGATCAGCTTTTCATTGATCTTATGCTTTAGGTAATATGCGATAGGCTGAGAACCGGGTGCTTCCACTGCTTCTTCGTTCTTAGATGTTTTGATTGAATTTTTTTCGGCCCCGTTTTCAACTTCATTCATTTTCTCGACCTCCTTTACTGGCATTTCCGTTTCTGTTTCAGTGAGCTTCTTAGTGTTGTCAGGTGTTACCTTCATCCTGTTACTCCTTTCTTCTTCTCCTTTTGTCAGAGAGATAGAATTTGCGTTCTTGGTGACAGGGATTTTGGCTTCTTCTCTTATTAATACTTTCTTAGGGGTTCTGTTGGTCGTGAGTTCCTTGAGAAGCCTAAACATTTCAGTCATCCTACCATTGATCTCCTCGCGTTGCTTGAAAATGTTGTTCTCAAATCATTCCATCCTTTCGGTGTGCGCTGCCATGTAATCCCGTACTCGAGCTTTAAAAGTGGTTTCTAATGCTTGTGGTTGAGTGCTTGGACCTGTATGTTCACGAAAAGCAAAAGTGCTTAGTTTCGGTGGTTCATTTTGATTTTGAGAATAGGAGTTCGGATGGACTGCATTTATATAGGCTTGAGGGGTGTGTGCTGAGCTCGATGTGGGTGCCAGTCGTGACCCTTTTAGCAAGAAGTTAATCTGGTCTTCGAGCTCAAGAAGTCTCCGGTCAGGTGTTTTCAGGACGCCTTGAGGTGTAGAAATGGCTTTGACCGGTTTGACGAATTATTTTATTTCGTCCTATCCTTCATGGTCATAGATGGCGAGGTTCTCAATAATTTCCCAAGATTCATCGGTATTCTTATTGCAGAGTTTGGCGCTGGCAGCGCGGTCAATCTCGCATTTAAGATGAAAAGAGACACGATCATAGAAAATTTGGATTTAAAGCCAACGATCGATGCCATGATGAGGGACTTTTTAGAGTAAGTCCTTGAAACGAGTCCATGCTTTGGATAGAGATTCTTAATGATGTTGTTGGAACATCAGGATATCGTTTCGAAGTTTTGCGGTCCTTCCCGGTGGAAAGAATTGAGCAAGGAATCGGGTAGTAAGATCCTCCCATGTAGAGATGGATCCTGCTGGAAGACATTCAAGCCAATTTCTAGCTTGATAGCGTAGGGAAAATTGAAATAAACATAGGCACGTTCTTTCCCTATTGTCACCGTCAAGGTCAAGCGAGTCCACAAGTTTAAAGAAATCCTTGAGGTGTTAGTTTGGATCCTCGGACCGAAGTCCGTGGAATGAGCATCCGTTTTGCACCAACCAGATGGTGACGGATCGAAGAAGCACCATGTTGTTCCCTGCGGGGAGCTCAATGGTGTTCCTGTAGCCATAGTGGCTTGGTTTGGAGTAGTCTCCTAGAGTACGGATAGGATTCTCGTCTCCCATGGTGGTTGATGAGAATGGGTTATGAAACAGATAACACGAAGAAAAGATAGACTACAAGAAAGCTAATATGCGGAAATTAAATTCTCACTTGAAAGGATTCAAGCGAGTAGAACTAAGTTAAACTATGATCATAACCTAACTATTCCCCAGGCGGTGGTGCCAAAAACTTGATGCGGTCATCGTAGGACTTCTACAAGAAGTTTTACAACTCCCTAGGCAGAGCACCTAATCGTTGTAGTAGTAGTATAGGCAAGACTCAGGGGTTGTTATCATTCACTCGGGGAATAGGTTGGGAAGGCTTGATCACGGTTTAATAGAATTCTAAGGGTTGAGGGAAGATTATTTTTGTATTTTTATATTTTATAGAAAGCAAGTAAATCATATAATTGGAGAGGTGGTTGGTTTTAGCTACTAACTAAATATATTCTACGCTACTGGTGATAATAATAAGATAAAAGATTGTGTTTATTTAATCATGTATTACTCCCTAGATTGCTTCTCCTAGTGTTGTTGCCTTGTCACCCTTGTGATGATCTGTGTAACTATTTCCTAAGTCATGAACGAATTTCACGAACCCGCCGTCTACTTAGTATTCCGCTAGGTTTTATACAATCATAAATAAACACAATAGAAGGTTTAGCCAAGCATATTAAAGATAAAGCAAGAGCATAGATAGATCAAATAACACATAGACATATTGAATGATTAAATAAACCTTACTTGATTAAAAAATAAGTTGGAGGAAGTACAATAGGGTTTTTAGGCCCTAAGTTCATCCCTAACAGCTGCTAAACTAACTAGGGTTCTGTAGGATCCTGTTAACACTTCACTTCATACAATCGATCACGAAATCGGACTAGAAATGAAAAAGAGAGAGTTGTTCTAGAGAGAGAAACTAGAGAGAGAATTAAGAGAGAAAAGAGAAAAGATATTATTAGATATTTTGAACAACTTCCTTTTCCAAATGGAAAAGTTCTTTATATACCCCGACACTTAAAAGTGACGCGCGAGATATTTAACTAAGACTCGGGCTCGGGTTTTGCTTGGGATTAAACCCAAAACATATACAATATTAGATTATCTATCGAGCCCGCGTATTTTAGTCGTGACGTCGTCGTAAAATGAATCTTCTAGATCTGCGTTCGAGTCGGTTCGAGCTGACGCCGTCTTGAAATGTGTGACGCTGTCACTTGATGAGTTGTGACGACTTCTAGTATAGCATATGACGCCGTCTCCAGGCTTTGTGAGCACAAATCTTTAAGAGTCTTGGTGTTAGTCCATAGTCTTGTCTGTTTCTTCTCTAAATGAGCCCAAGTCACGTGTAATTCATCCAAATGAGAAATACCTGAAAAGGAATGATTATGTACCTATTTTGGGCATTAAAAACCCATGATTTTGGAGTTTTAACGACCCAAAAAGTGTATAATATAACACCTCAACATTTAAAACAACACTTTAAGCATTGCTAAATAATATCTTGAGCACATATAGGGAAGAAACACATTCCAAGTGTGCTAAGGGCCATTTATAGGACATATAATGCACACTTAAGTATCTACATCAGTTAACACACACACTTTAACCACCAAACGAGCAAACTTATACTATATTCAAACCAACGCACCTAATAATCAAGTATTCCACGTAAACAAGATCAAAGGAAGTATAGCAGCGTTCTAATAGCATAACTAGGCACATTTGAGGTATCTAAACATAAACCCACACCTATTCATACGAGATATACATGTTTTGCTTTATTCGAATCACAAAAATCAATGAATCTCTCAAATAGTTAAGATATATTTGAAACTGTTTCACATACATCTAAAACGGTAGCCCTAATAGTAAAAACCCCTCACCTATTTACAAAACTTCTTCAACTTTTAAATTATGAACCCTCAATCGTTTTTAATAGATTTTGAGTGATAAAAAGAGTTTTAAGGTAACTAGTTTTACCTAGATGATGAGGAACGAGTTATGAACGAGTAGGTGTGAATCTTTTACCTTAAAATCACGTTTAAATTTTCAAGCTATGAGTCGAGCGAAATGTGATAGAGAGAAATGTGTTTGGATATTTAAAAAAGTGTGTGTGTGAGCGAAATGTGTAGAAACTCGTTATTAACCGGCCAAGTTTGGATAATTGGAAAGAATGGTCCTTGTAGTTCTATGTCTTTTTCTATTTTGATTTTATACTTATAACTAAGTTTAATCTATTTATAGAAATGACATCTTTAACCCCTTAAGTTTATAACTAGGAATCTAAGTCCTAAACTTTGCCATTTAGTCCCTAAAGATAAAATCCAATAACATTTTAAGACCAATTGAGTTACAAATACATTAACTCCCCTTTACTTGATAATCCGTTATTAAAAAAAAAACTTTTACCATTTATTCCGTGATGACTTTTTGAAAGATCATTTTGAAAGAATTTGACTATTTCTCCCCCTCAAATAATGTTCCATTTTCTATTTAAAGAGCTATAGATATTGTTTGAGTGATAGGAACTTCTTTTAAAAATCTTTTCAGATGAGGAAGCATGAGTTGTGTTGCAAACAAGAATTCTCTCGTTTACATAAATAAATGCACTGGCACGTACACTTATTTGATATAGGAAGCACGAGTTGTGTTGCAAAGTAAACACAAGCCTTTGAATGAATAAGAAGTAATTCATTCCCGAGAAAAAATTATTTCCTGTTGTGAGGCCAAGTTTTCTTTTTGAAATACTTGCCTTGAAGATGATGACCGGGTTGCTATCTGAAATAATAGCAAGCCATATGACAAATTTTCTATTCGAACTTTATTTACAGCTTTGTGCCATTATTGAATGGCATTTCTAAGGCCGTAAATATTATCGATGCTAGAAACATGTCATGAAAACCTATTTTTGTATTTTTCTGATTTTTAATTTTTTAATTTTCTTTTTTGGTTTTATATTTTTACTTTTGCTTTTTGAAAAATTTATATGAAATGAAAAATCTTTTTGGGTTTTTTTGATTTTCTTATATTCATATAATACACAAGATATTTCATGAGTTACCCCCATTACTCGTCTTCCTCCTTTGTCAGACGTTTTAGCGTTACGGGACATGCTTCTCTACTTAAGGCTTTTTCGATCAAGAAGAAGTTGATCCTTTCTCTTGGCTACGTTTGGTGGAAAGATCTCAGCCAGTGATAATTCCGTCCTGAAGAAAGTATAGTTTCACTATTCTCACCAATTGCTCCGTTTATAAAATAGTAGCGAACATCAATGTGCCTTTTGCTCTAGAGTGTTGACGTTGTTGCGTATAGAGCAATTATCCCCCCCCCCCCCCCCCCCCCCCCCCCCCCCCCCCCCCCCCCCCCCCCCCCCCCCCCCCCCCCCCCCCCCCCCCCCCCCCATATCTCCGACACCCCCCCCCCCCCTACTTTGGTGGTCGCAGTACAGATGGATTCTTATTGAATGTAAACCCAGTAGTCTGTTAGCTGTTGATCGCTTCAATAGGATTTGAGATCAATACACCAGATATAAGGCAATATATTCAGCCTTTTATACTCGAATTGCAATGCCTTTTTTGGCTTCTTGGAAGATCCCGCTAACAAGTTTATCACTTAAGAATTGAGCACTTCACTGATGTTACTACGTCTTGTGTCCTAACACCCTGCGTTGTTCTGCGTATACCTCTCTAAATATGATGTTAGAGCGTCATTACTCAACTTACAACGCAACTTCAGAAACTAAGCTACATACCATATACGTGTTCCTCCTCTCGAGTCTCAAGAGTCCCATGAAAATGGGTCTATATTTGTCTCTAATAGAACCCATTAACCGCGTTACAGTCTCTTTTCGAGTCAGGCCTGTGCTTTATGCTACTGATGCCCATACGCATCGTCATCCTAAATAAACTTTTGTTTTCTCGTTGGGTATCTCCGAGGCTCCCCTAGCATTGCTCCAAACAATCCACTGCTCCCGTAATCCAACCATTTGTACCCCATTAAGTGAATATATTCATCTCCAGTTCACTAATTCCTTTTGACGTAAGCCATTAGCTAGGGAACTTTTCATCTCAATAATGCATAGTTATGCTCCCTCACGAGTACTTGTATTAAATGTCGCTGTTTGCTCGATAGCTCTCTTTGTTTTGAGATGGGATTGCTTGTGAATGGATATCCGCGAGCCCTTTCGGATCCTTAAGTACTAATGTCTATGAATTGACTCATCAAAACATGTACCGAACAACGTACCTTGTATTAATATGAAAATCCAGCCCCCATACTCCCCATCAAATATTCTGAGCATATCATTGTCGCCAAAGCTGTAGTCAATGGTCAGATCTGCATTCAGCACGAATGATGCAAATAAGTAACTTTGACATGCAGTCATGTTTCAGTTGCTCATCGACGCGTATCAGATTACGCTTACGTTGTAATTTCGTACTGCAAAATACACTCCTCCTCCACTAAATCAGACCACGCCAATTAGCGGGCCTAAACGGTCTCGAATACGTATCTCCAGTATTTCTCCACGCAAACTATCAAATAAGCTTGTTAGCTCGTTCATTAGAATTACCCACACGGGAGGTCCGTGCACGATGCTTACACCCGTGTTACTGTCAACACTCCTATAGTCATGGCACTCAAGAATTAATCCCACCTTGTTTCCCCCTAGTAAATATGAGGCTTTTCCCAGGCCCAATATAGTTGTGTCACTTCCCTGATAAAATCATCAGTGTGGTTAAATCATCTGCCCTCTTACCTCCAGTCTAGTCGCCAGATGTCAACTAGGCTACCAGAATACAACACACCATACCCTTTGCGCAATTCTAGCCGGCAGACCATTGTACATGTAGCTCAATAATGCAGTCTGATCACCACTAGACTGCACCCTCCACTTGGAGGCCTTCCCTTAGCTGGGCTGTTCTTTATTGTAAAACCCTGATCCGATGTTCCCACTAAAGACCTTAGAGTCTAACCTGTGTTAGTGTTAAGTATGACTTCGCTTTTATACAGGGAGCTTCTTTCAAACCTAGTCCAAGGTATCTAGTTACCTGGTCTAAGTTTATAAAGATCCAGGATCCGCTTGAGACGCACCACACTCTCAAAAACGGTTCTGAGTGTGAAATCGAAGTCTTTCTAGATCTGCACTCCGTAGAATCTGAAGACGACGGCTATGCGGGGGAAGACGGATGCTTCCGCTTGTTCTTTGTAAATAAACTTGACTGCTGTGAGCTCACGAATCTAATATTGCCTTCTTTCGAAAGCCAAAGTTTTATTTGCTCAATAGTGTGAATCTTTATAGTGAAGAGCAAAAGTAAAGATAGCAAGTGCAGTTTCTGGTTCAAACAGAGACTAAGGTGACTGATTTTTAGTTTATCTTTTTTCGTTGTCATTTTTTTTTAAAGATATGTTCTTAGTCGAGATTGTCTTTTAATAGCAACATATCTATAAAGTGTGTTATAACGTGTATGTATACCTAGTAAGACTGTATTTCAGAATCGAACATTGTAGATAAAAATATAAGATAGTAGCAGTCATTGTGACGCGATAAAGTGAATAGGAGAGAGAAACTGTCTTGGGAAAGCGTACGTTGGGCATGCGACAGGCTGTTTGCCTTATCGGATAATGGTCTGTGTCAATCATCAGCTAATAGTAAACATCTTATTGTACATGCTAGGCAATTGCAAAAGTGGAATTTACAAATCATTATCAGAGAGTTTTGATGTGCAATCATAGATAACGCGAGTAAAATTGATAGAGATCTATCACCTTGATAGGGAGCAAAAGATTTGTGGGTGATGTTGTTGAGTAAGTAGAGTAGGTGTTGCAGCGGACTGTGGTGGTTCGTCAAAATGGTACTCGTTGTGTCGGAAATAGGTGTGAGGTGACTGGTGGAGTGTGGTCAGATAGACTTACTATCAGCCGAGGTAGGCGGTGAAAGACTTTCTATCTTTCCTTTGTTTTGTTTTTTAGATTCGAAAACAATTCCATGTTCGCAAAAATACACGAGATCATTCGCCAGCTCATTGAGTGTTGTGTGTGAGCCTCCCCTCCCGCTGAAAATAACTAGATGTCACTATTTTGTAATTACTAAGCAGAAAACTTTTTATGTAAGATTCGCCACACTGTGAATACTGTTGTGATAAAGAAAGTATAGCTTGACAGACGTTCCCGCTGGATAAGATATCAACACTCCCTATTCATAAAGCCTGAATGTTTTGTTTGCTTGTTGTTTTGTACTTGTTTTGCGGACTGTAAGCACTCTACTAAGAGTGAAAGTGTAGATATTCAACCCTCAAAAGAGAACGCGCTAGTAAACTCAATAAGTTGTAAGATTATTGAATCTGTAAATACAGCTCTATATCTGAGACGTATGCCTACGTCTGCTCTACTGTATTTCTTGCCGGGTTTTTAAAGAGAAGCGTTCTGGGCTCTATATAGCTCCAAGTATGCGACTCCCTTGAACGAATACTAAGCTCTAGTAGCACATGTCTCCTAACGAGGCGATCTTGTTCTTTTAATGAGATATAAAAATAGACGCTGCTCAGAATGCCCAAAACAGAAGAACCCCATGTAGGCAGCTCTTGTTGTAGTGTATCAAACCATCAGACGTGCAATGAGAGCCACGAGTGTTGTGTTGTGTGTAGAGAGCAACAAAGTTGGCTATGATAGAATTGGATTATTAATCGACACAGAGCAAACAGACAAAAATGGACTTTTATTGTATACGAGATAAAATTAAGATGTTGACTAGAGTCAGTGAGATTTACTACTGCTCGGAGAGGAAGTCGCATGTGTTGCTAAGCTATTGTGGTAGTCCTCGGTGTGTTGCTTTTATTCGTGATTTTTGATGACTGTGCACAAGATACATGAAGGTGAATTAAGCTTTAAGAACTTATAAATGCAGGGCTAGGCCTTGATGCCTATTTTGGGGTTCTTTTTTTTAAAACTACATACTAAGAGGGCAAAATTGGATAGGGGCTTGAGAGAGCACAGTTAGCAGAAAAGGTGTAATGCCAGAACATGCTTCAGACAGAGAGCGACGTAATATGTCATAAAACTAACGGATGCGTATCAAGAGGTTTGCGAGAAAGAGATTTTGGCGGACAGAGAGAGTAGTGAACTTGATGTGGAAAACTTGGAGTATATAGAACTATCCTGACATGGTTACTGTCTGTGTTAGAAGTAAAGTGAACTAATATATGAGGTCCTTTCTACTAATAAGGTTTTTAGAGAGGAGTGAGAATCTGATAGATGAAGGGCTGGGAAGGGCCGCAATGGCGCATTGTCTGTATCACTGGCGCGGGTTACCTCTCAGACTTTCTTGGGTTTAGGTTTTCGTCTGTCATGAATAGTCAATGTCAGCAATCAACTTGTGATTCTGACAGCATTGTATTGACCGGTTTCTGCCTTAGTTGTGTGGAGGGCTTCTTTCTTTAGACCCTTTATCTCATACATTCTTTTTCATTTTCAACGCATTAATTGCTTACCAAGAGTTCATTACTAAAACTTGTTGTGATTGTTCCAATGTTTTAGCTAATTTAGTCGGCATTTTATTTTCCCATTATACATTCATCTCCAATTATACCTTAAGGATGCTATTTCTAACTTTGGATTATCCAGAGTTAGATTCCTCTGTTCTGTTGGTTCATAGGATTGATCCTAAACCAAACCACCTTATGACTTCAGAATCGTCATGAATTAAGATGTTGTTGGGGTATAAGTGAACCATATAACCTTTTCAGCACATTGAGTCAATTTAGATCATATTTTAAATACATTTTCTCCCCTTTATTTTCAAATTTAATAAAACACTTAGTTTTTGAAATACCTTGTGATTTAAATAGGTTCTTGAAATTCCGTGACGAGAAAAATCATTATCAGCATGGATGGTTTGGAACATTTTCGATAATGTTTTGAATACATAATAATTGTCGTTTTTTGGATGTTCAAAGACATTAAACTTTGTTTTTTCGAAAAACTCCCTAAAAAAATAGGACCAATTGAGAAATAAATTGTTGTCTTTTGAAAACATTGTGAGGGATGGAGTGTTGAACACACAATTTTGAAAGATTATGAATTGTCATCGAGAAATTCTTGAAAAATTGTGTTCAACTTTTTGAAAAACCAGATGTTAGAGGACTTCTCTTCTAACGGTAAGGGTAAGCGCACTGAAACGTACACTATCCTTTTTCTTGAGCTAAAAACATTGAATGTCTTGTAAGAACAGCTCAAGACCGAGAAACGTTAATTTTCTCGTTGTGAGGATAAGTTATAAACCTTCCTTTATTTGAAGTCCGGGTTATGTACTGACATTTGCACATAAGCCATTTAGAAAATTAGAAATGACATGTTTTGAAACTATTTGAAAACTCTCGCTCGAACTTCATTTACACACCCGTGTCAATGTTAATCGACATTTCTAAGCACGTAAATGTTATCGATTCCAAGAGACATGTCGAGAAGAATCTTTTTGGAAATTTTCTGATTTTCTAATTTTGTATTTTCTATATATATACCTGTTGTCCTCAGCATTGCTATGTGAAGGTGGAATAGTAATCCCAACTCTTGTCGTGATGTAGCTGTCTTGACTGCTAGAGGAACAACTTTTGGAACCAGCTTTGAACTTGACGGTTCGTTGCTGTGGTCGTGAATTCCGAGTTCTGAACGGTTATGATCAGAAGTCATTTGATGAAGAACGAGGCCTGAACTGATGTGATCAGACATCATTAGACATTGATGACCGAGGCTTGAACTGCTGTGTTCAAACGTCATTTGAACATTAAGGAACGAGGCCTGATGTGTTATTTTCAGCAGACGCCATCTGACATTGACGACCGAGGCTTGAACTGCTGTGTTCAAACGTCATTACTAACACCTTGTTGTGATTGTTCCAGTGTTAACTCAATCTTAGTTGGCATTATTCCCATATTCATTCATCTCCAATCATACCTAAGGACTGCTATTTCTAACTTTGGATTATCCTTGGGTAGATCCTCCGGTTCTGGTTGGATCATAGGATTGATTCCTAACCTAACCACCTTATGACTTCAGAATCGTCGTGAAATTAAGATGTTGTTGGGTATAAGATCGAACCATAAAATCTTTTCTTCATCACATTGAGTCGCATAGATCATATTTTAATTACATTTTCTCCCCTTATTTTAAATAATAAACACTTAGTTTTTGAAATACCTTGTGATTAAAATATGTCTTGAAAATTCTGGTTTTTGGTCTGAACACGTGTACTTTTGATATAATCAAAAAGATCTTTGTAAGTCTGTTTCAAATGCACTTTTTCCTTATGTAACTGCTCATTCTCTACAAGTAATTTAGCCACACTGTGTTCCAATTCGATGTTTATTGTTTCACTTACATCGATGTCATTTTTAACCTTGGCTTCATTACTTTTCTCTTTCAAAAATTGACTCTGTTGCCCTGATTTTAAAACATTGTCTTTCATTTGTATTTCAAGATTAATACAATATGCTTCGAGTTTTGCAAAATCTTTTTGACACTGGGCAACAGTCTTTTTGAGACAAACATTTTCAGACTCGAGTGATTGATTTGAGAGTTCAGTTAATTTAGCAGGCAAAGGACATGTGTCATGACATTGTTCAGCATTCTGGTCAACCTCTCCTTCATTAATGAATTCAGGTTGCTCAGTATGCTGTTGTCCTGTAGCAGATACATTATCATCAGCAGTCATTTGTACCTCAGCCATTGGCTCTTCATCATATATGGGTCTGATATCTGCATCATCAACATGTGCATCATTCCCTGATCTGCTGCTTGTATCCTGCTCTTTTGATTCTGTCCCATTGCTTTCAATGATAACTGAACTAGCATCCAATGCATCCAATGCATTACTCGTATCAGTCTTTTCCTCTGTTGTCTGGATTTGTCTTTCATTCACCCTGCTTTCATACTCCATTTTATGTTGTGCTCTTTCACCAATCGACTTCTTAACAGATTCCATGTGTTGGATCAGTGTGTCACGGAATTCTGGAATATCGAGTCGAGTGTATTGTAGGAATTTGTTGCGTGTCATGTCAACATATTCATCATCCAAATAAAACCGTGACTTGATGAACATCTGAAACTGTGTCTGGAGTACTTTAAAAGCAGACATGGATCCAATCTCTTGAAATTCTTCGTTGTCAAGTTGCTTTTGTAGTTGATCCATGTACAGGAACATTGTGCCCGTGAAAGTCTCTAGATCTTGACCAAAGAGTGTTGCAAATGCGCGTTTGAATCCATCCTCGGTTCGACTTCCTTTTAAGTCGTTGTTTGAAAGACACTTGAGGTGTGAATGAAGTTGTTGAAAAGATACCATGCAACTTTCTTTTGATTTGTCTTGAATTAGTTGCATTTGTTGTTTTTCCGAATCTGAACACGAAGATAAGGTATCTTTCTTTTCCATTTTATCGTGAATTATGAAGTGTAAAAGATTTGTTGGATCTTAAGTGGATATGATGTGATTGAAGTTGTGGTTGTGTAAGCAATTCACGTTCACGGGATTTTACACGTCTATGATTAAAACCGATAAATGAATTAACGGGATTTTACAAAATCAATAGAAAACCGTGAATGATTTGATTCGGAATCAGCGGCCAATGATTTAATTGTATAAAAACAGATAATTTTCTGGCTAGGGTTACAGCAGATTGTTTAAATAGGCTCACCAAACTGAAACGGGCCTAAAAATACAGATGGGCCGTGAGCTAGAACAAAAACAAGTCTAACACAAATTCCAAAAAAATGAAAAATGTCAATAACTCATAGTAAACGAGGGTTTTGGGCCTCGAAAAATCCTTAACCAGCTAAAGGGTGGATATAGCGTAATCCGTCACGTTTTTCTCTTTGATTTGAGAGGTCACGGGCCTGAAACGGACTTACGGATCAAAAGTTATGGCTGTTTTACTGAAACCCTTTTCTTCACACAAGATTTCTAGACAAAACGCAGTGCTATCTTTAACCAAAACGCAGTGACTTTTGAATCAAAACGCAATGAACTTTATCAAAACGCAGTGGTTGAGATTTGGTCAAAACGCAATGAAATTTAAGCAAAACGCAACGGTCAAAACGCAATGGTCAAAACGCAATGGTCAAAACGCAGTCAATATAATATTCAAAAATATCCAAAACGCAACCATAAAAAAAACTTTCGAGATAAGGGTTTGATTATTTTAATATTTTAAAATTTCTTCTAACCAAAACGCAATGACTGCGTTTTGAGCCTGTTTAATAATAATAAAAAAAATCAAAACGCAACATGAAGAAAATCAAAACGCAACAAGAAGATAATCAAAACCTTTAGTAATTTTACGGGCCGGGCTCGGATTTACTTGGGCTTTCGCCCGATACACGTGACCGATTAGATTACAAATAAGAGTCTGTTTACCCGTCTATCCTAATACAACGTATATTAATTTAGTGACCGAGACCTAATATAATTATGAACGAACTTCCATTGTTCGACTCAATATTTTGAGGCTAACAGGTTCGTACCCTCTTTTTATTCTAAAGTTACACACCCAAAACCCTAAATTCGGGTTTGTATACATAGGAAAAACGTTGTGAAAGTGTCGCGTTTTAATCGTGATGCCGTCATGAAAGAGAATATTCTAGATAATAGGCTAGGTCGTATGCTCTGACGCCGTCTTGGAATCTTGTGACGCCGTCTTGATCTTCGTGGTGACGGTGTCACGTTGTATTTGTGACGCCGTCTCCAGCCACCGTAGAGAAATTCTTGATCAATGTTGGTGTAGGTCCGTAGTCTTGTCTGTTTCTTCTCTAAATGAGCCCAAGTCACGTGTAATTCTTCCAAATGCCCTCCAAATGAGAAATACCTAAAAAGGAATGATTAAGTACCTATTTTAGGCATAAATGCACGATTTAGGGGGTTAAACGACCCCGAAAAAGTGTATAAAATTACACCTCATCAGTCTTCAGAATAGTAATCTTCAAAATATCTTTATTGAAGCTCCAGAATATGCGCCTTTTGCTAACTTTCACTAATTACTCCATAATTACTGCAATTCTCATACATAAATGATTAAGTAACAATTCTTTGCAATAACTATACAAAATAGGTTAATAACATGTGATAAATGACGCTATAAAATAGACGTTATTTGATGTCATCAATTTTATTCATGGATCCCACGCCAAGCAACCTCGATACGTCGTATTGAGTTCCAATACGCTGTATCGACCAATTTTCAAAGTCTATAAATACCAAAACCTAAATACGATTTTAGATATGATTTTTACCACCAAGTCCGATTTTCAGAAGATCTATGATGTCGTAAAGGCCCTATAAAGTGGTCTAATCGATGGGAAAACTCTTGTAATCTCTACACTCCACTATACGCGTTCGGTTAGCATTATGTTT
>BQNB010128346.1:0-19294 GCA_026074375.1 Tanacetum coccineum | reverse complement strand
ATGATGTTCCTAGCTTATTTTTCTTTTATTAACTTTGTGCTTACTTGCATTTTATAAAATAAATGTGTAAGTGAAACTTTTATATAAAAAGTAAAGTGTAGTTTATTTTTATAAAAGTATACTTGTAATGTCTTTGTTAATTTGTACATATACATTTATATAGGACATGTATATGTATGCTCATATGCATAAAGTTTCATAAACTTTGATCATTTTATATAAACGTAGGTATTTGTTGAAGCGTACGTTAATTTTTAGGGTTCCGGGAAAACCTAATTGTCATTTATCGCGAAACGTAAACGCTTTCACGTATCCGATAAAATAACTTGTGAAACGTTAGTAATTATTCTTTAAATAATTGCTTAACCCTTGTTTGATGTAAACAATAAATTGCTTGATGCCCGTTTACGTTAACTGATCATTTTTAGCTTACGCGATTTAACGTAACGATTTCCATTAAAAACGAACGCGTACAATACTAAAAATAAATGGTGACTTTATTAACGTCGTACATTGTCCTAAAACACGAGGTGTTATATCTCACATATCAAAATTCCCCAAACTAAGTGATTGGCGTGTCCTCGCGCAATATTATATGCTCTAAAACCAAATACCTCAAAACTTCCCCAAACTAAATCTTTGAAAAGTAGCTAAGACTTTTGTGGGGAGAGTTAAGAAATCACAAGCTTTAAAACACCCTATTTTCCCATTTTTCAAAACTTTTTCCATTTTTTTAAAGCAACTACCTAGAATATTCTGACTTTTGTTATTTCCATAACCGTTAGGGATCATAGAACAAGATGCATTTCGATCCGAGAATGCCCCAAAAAGGATAAATTCATCGTACCCGACTTTTCACTAGCTCCAAACCAAGCTTAAAACGAAATCACCGCTAAATATCAGTTGAAATGCTAACACTACTCATATTTGCAACTTGTGAACTTTTCACTCCCGACAATTATTATATCTTAGGTGAATGTGCTATTTTGAATTTCAACCATGGATCAACGTTTTGCAAAATTCTATGTTTCACGTTCCACCCGAGAATAATGAGTTTGAAGGCGAGATCATCCCATGTAGCGACTTTCGTCTCGGCACATCCTAACCTTGCGGCTAAGTGACCAGGCTTAGTTTTTATGAGACCGTTTTGGGTACCCCTTGACTATTTTTGAACACTTAGATTCCTTTTGACAAATTTGATGGGAACATCTGATGAAGGTTATTTGCTTGGATACTCTACCTCTAGTAAAGCCTTTAGAGTATACAACAAAAGTACCAAAAGGGTAGAAGAGAATCTGCACATCAATTTTCTTGAAGATCAACCAAATGTAGCAGGAACTGGTCCTAATTGGATGTTTGATCTTGATTTTCTCACTAATTTAATGAATTATATTCCTGTTAGTGTAGAAAATAAAGTTAATGTAGATGTAGGTATACAAGATTCTTATGTTGCATGTTCATCAGGAAAAGATAAAGGACCTACTCAGGAATACATATTGCTTCCACTACAACCTCATAGGACAAGGATTCCAGTAAAGGATGTTGTTCAGGATGCACAAGAAAAACCTTCTAAAAATGCTTCTCCAGACAAGGATATACAAGATTCAGAAGATGTTATTGATAAGGAAGGACAAACATCAATGCCAGAAGAATGAACAAGATCCTTTCAACAGATAACTTGAGATGATGGTTACTCCAATGAAATTGGTTGCAAAGTTTATGGATGATATTTCAAAGACAAGCCTTTTGCAGAAGAAAAGAGGAGATTGCATCTCAAGAAGAAGACTCACAAGCTACAAGTATCTAACTAACTTAGTACTTATAGGCCATCTGTTAGACTAGATAGGCCATTTGTTAGTACTAGAATGTCCCTAAAACACACCCATAAGTTTAGTGCTGTACTCCTACATGATGCTAATGTTGGTGAATTCATCATTTGTCTATCTTGGAGGTAAAATACCTATTGATGCATCTACTCTCCCTAATGCTAATTTACACATTGATCCAAATATCCTTGATTGGAAGATGCTTCTGATACTCTCCCAAGATGAATATCAATGGAGCTTAATGATGATGCTGAAGATGTGTGAGTAGTGGCTTATTTCAACGAACATGGATAAACACCATTGCTGTTCAGTCCTATTCCCCACACTCAGCAATTCATAAGGATCATCCTAAACGACACATCTAGAGATCCCTACATTAGAGCAGTTTTTAAACAAGAGGGAAGATTTAAAAGGATTTTTTAGCACAACAAGCCTTAGTAAGTTACATTCACAAATAGAACAGAACAAATCACAAGGATCATCAGAACTGTTTGTTTGCATGTTTTCTCTCTCAAGAAGAACCCAAGACTATATCATAAGCCTTACAAGATGAAAGCTGGGTTGAAGCAATGCAAGAGGAATTGCTTCAGTTCAAACTACAGAAGGTTTTGGGTACTTGTTGATTTGCCATATGGGAAAAAGGTAATTGGCACAAAGTGGGTCTTTAGGAATAAGAGGGATGAGAGAAGTATTGTTATGAAAAACAAAGCACGTCTTGTAGCACAAGGTTAGAGACAGGAGGAAGGTATTGGTTTATGATGAGGTTATTTGCACCAGTTGCTAGAATTGAGGCAATAATGTTATTTTTAATCCTTTGCAACCTACATGTGGATTTACTGTCTAACCGAAATCAATGTTAAAAGTGCATTTCCCTCTAGGCACAATTAAAGAAGAGGTGTAAGTTCCTCAAAATCCCAGGCTTTGTTGATCTTAGCTCATCCAAACATAGTCTAATAAAGTAATCAAGCTCTTATGGTCTAACATCAAGCTCCAAAGCTTGGTATGAACACTTTCTTTCTTCTTCTGGATGTAAAATTGGTTTCAGAAGAGGTTACCCATAGACAAAACACTGCTTATCAAGAAGAAAAAGAATGACATTATGTTAGTCAAGTGTATGGTCATGACATTATTGATGGCCTCTACTAAGAAGTCTATGTGTACAAGATTTTAAGATGTAGGCACAAAACAAAAGATTCTCAGATGAGTTCGATGGTGAACTCTCCTTCTTTTTAGGGACCTCAAGTGAAGCAACAACCTGGTGGAATCTTCATTAGTCAGGATAAGTATGTAGCTGACATCTTAAAGAAGTTTGATTTTTTATCCATCAGAATAGCTACTACTCCTATTGAGTCTAATAAGCCTCTAGTCAAGGATGAAGATGGTGTAGATGTAGATGTACATGTCTACAGGTCTATGATTGGCTCTCTAATGTATTTAACTGCATCAAGGCCAGACATCATGTTTGCTGTTTGTGCCTGTGCTAGATTTCAAGTCACTCCAAAAGCTTCACACTTAAATGCAGTAAAAAGGATTTTTAGGTACCTCAAACATCAACCCAAATTAGGTTTATGGTATCCTAGGGATTCACCTTTTGAACTTGAAGCTTACTCAGATAGTGATTATGGAGGAGCCAGCCTTGACAGAAAATCAACAACAGGTGGATGTCAATTTCTTGGAAGAAGATTGATATCTTGGCAATGCAAGAAGCAGACTATTGTGGCAAATTCTACTACTGAGGCAGAATATGTTGCAGCTGCAAATTATTGTGGGCAAGTATTATGGATACATAATCAGATGATAGATTATGGTTTCAATTTCATGAACACCAAAATCTATATTGATAATGAAAGCACTATAAGTGTTATCAAGAATCTTGTTGCTCATTCAAGGACCAAGCATATTGAGATTCGATTCCATTTTATAAGAGATTGTTATGAGAAAAGACTAATAGAGGTTATCAAGATTCACACTGATCATAATGTTGCAGACCTTATCACCAAAGGATTTGATGTCACTAGGTTTAACTTCTTAGTGGTGAGTATTGGAATGTTAAATTTGTAGCTACATTTGAGGGGAGGTTAAAATTGTAAAGTTTGTAAAGTGTAGTAAGTACTTCTAGTTAAAAATTAATACTGTTAGGGTATTAATTCTGGTAGTTAGGAAATAGTTAGTTCTAGTCAATGATATATATTGTAGCATTTTTCTTGTTTTGACTAACTATTTCAGGATAAGCATGGATTGGAGGATGGATAGAAGTTGTGCTGCAAATTCTACTCATATATGGTCTGTAAGTACTAAGTACTAGAGTTAATTCTGGTAGTCTATAAGTTAATTCTGGTAGTCTATATTAGTACTGGTAGGCTAATGTTAAGTCTGGTAGATGACCGTTGGTGCTGGTGAGGGAAAATTGATTTTTCTTATTTAAATATTACCGTTAGAGATTTTTATGGCGCATACTTCTAAGATAGGTTTTCTATTTGGATAATTACTGCACTTTATTCTATAAAATATCTTTCTTTGCTCTAAAGAAACTTCTTTTACAGTCGGTCCAATAAGAAACCTTGTTATTCATCGATAAAAACTCAATTCTCTCTCTCTACCAGTACTTAGTCATTCACTCGTATCAAACCCAGCACTAGAATTTGAATTCTTACGACTTTTGTTCAACAACGTGTTCATATGGCCAATCTAAAGTACTCAGACAAGCATAATATGGTAGCTTTCCTGAAGAAACCAAATGAAAGTGTTGGTTTCACTGAGGTAGTGGATTTTCTTAAAGGTACATCTCTCAGGTAGGCCTTAACTCATAATACTACTATCTATGACTCCCTAGTCAAACAGTTCTGGAAAACTGCCACAGTTAGAACACTTGCTAATGGGACTCAACAATTAGTAGCATCTATAGACTCTAAAGAATATACTATTACTGAGGCATCTGTCAGAAGTAAACTTCAATTGGCAGATGCAACAGGAATACATAATTTATCTAATGCTGAAATATATGCTGGATTAGCCACATTAGGGTATGTTACTAAGGGTAAATTAACTTTTTAGAAATAGAATTACTGAGGCATCTGTCAGAAGTAAACTTCAATTGGCAGATGCAACAGGAATACATAATTTATCTAATGCTGAAATATATGCTGGATTAGCCACATTGGGGTATGTTACTAAGGGTAAATTAACTTTTTGGAAATAGAATTTTAAACCCCAATGGAAATTTCTAATCCATCATATTTTACACTACTTAAGCCCTAAGTTTGGTGGATGGGATCAATTCGGTAGTACTGTTGCTACTGCATTAATCTGTCTATCTAGTAATAGGGTTTATAATTTTTCTAAAATAATTTTTGATGGAATGGTTCATAACTTGGAGAGTAATACAAAATTTTTAATGTATCCAAGATTTTTACAAATTATTTTGGACATTAATACTGAAGATAAAGGAAAGTATTTAGCCCCAACTTTGACCAAAAAGCTTTTTGCAAACATGAAAAGGGGTTATGCAGGGGATATTGTACCATTGCTGCTTGCTATGTTGGCAGGTGCAGCTATGGATCAAGGTGAAGGATCAGCACAACCAGCTGAAACCCATCCCACACCTGTTGATCCACTACCATCCACATCCCTACCACCTATTCCATCACCACCTCCTCAATCTCCACCTCATCAATCACCACCTCATTCACCTCATCAATCACCACCTCATTCACCACATCAATCACCACCTCACTCACCACCTCATTCACCACATCAATCACCACCTCACTCACCATTTCAATCACCACCTTACTCACCACCTCATTCCTCACCACCTAGGTCATATGAAGCACCTCTCCCTGAAGGTAACACATCAGGAAGTGCTGAGGCCAGTATACAACTCAAGGAATTGATGGTACTTGTACCTAGCTTGGTGACCAGGGTTACTAGTTTGGAGAAAGAGTTGAAGGAAACCAAACAGACACTAGGGAATGCTGTGGTTAAATTGGTAAAGAAGGTGAAATCTCTAGAAACAGCTTTGAAGAGGAAATCCAAGAAGGTGATTATGTCTGAATCAGAGAGTGAAGAACCAGAGGATCAGGGGAGGATAATTCAGGATATTGATGATGATCCTCTAGTATCTTTGGTTAGAGAATCCATGAAAGAGAAGTCAACAGATTTTGTTACTCCTACAAAAGCTTTAGGGGAGGCTCAAGAAGAAGAAGAAATCAGTCCTACAATCTTGGAGGCAGCTAAAACTTTGTCAAAAGTTGATTCTCAAAGTGTTAGCAAAGTAAATTCGACTGATAAGGGCAAGAGATACGAAGGAGGCAAGGTCTATGGCTAAAAAGATTAATACTGGATTGTATGCTGAGGATGAGATTAATACTGGCAGAGTTGAGATTAATTATGGTATTGAAGATGTTAATACTGGTAGTACTAAAGTTGATACTGGTAGAACATCAATTAGTACTTCTAATATAATTCATTCTCCTAAAAAGGGTCAAAAAGAAGGAAAAGCTCAGATGGTTGAAGAGGATATCCAAGCTACTCATAAGACTAAAGAACAAATAAGACAAGAAGAAGCTAGATTGAAAGAGGCTATAAAATTGCAAGCTCAAATGGATGAAGAAGTTTCAAAATAGATTCATTTAGATAAGATGTATCCAAAAAGAGTGCAGGAGGAACAAGGAATTGTCAAAGCAAAAAACGAAAAAGAAAGGCGCTGGAAGTTTAAAAAGCGCCACAATTTTTATACTGAAGAAGATTGGGTTACTTAGGGAAGAACTGGAAGCTATTAAAGAGGTAGTCAAGACGTCTTCAGGGATGAAAGATAAGCAATGATGATTTGCAAAAAGAATGGTGGAAATGACTAAGATGAGAAGAAAGAAGTTTCTATGCTGAACAAAAAGCTAAAGCAAAAAGGAGTAAGCCAATGACACAAGCACAACAAAGAGAGTATATGCACCTTTATCAAGAATCAGAGTTCATGGAAACTGTCTCAATTGAAGAGCTTTCTTTTGAAGAGTTGAAGACTAAATTTGAAAACTGATGAAGAGTATTGAATGTTTTGTGCCTATGGAAACTAAAGCAAGAGTGAAAAGACATAGATTATAGCTAGAACAAGAAACTTCAAAGAAACAGAAGATTGACATTGAGGATGCTTCAATCACAAAGGGGAAAAATGAAGTGTAAGGAAGTGCCTGAAGAAGCTGAAGGCCAGTTAAGGAAAAACAGGAATGGAAGGAAGAAAAGGCAAGAAAGGGAATAAATATTGACAAGACTGCACAAGATGAGTTCAACAAGGAAAGAGAAGCATATGTGAAAGATAAAGTCAAAGATGCTTCATCAGAATCAGAGATTGGAGTAGATGTTATTCCAACTGCTACAAAACCTCCTACTATTGTAAATTGGAAGATCATTTCGCAATCAAGTCAAAAGGCTGCTTATCAGATCATAAGAAAATATGGTTCTGATAAAATTTATATGAGTTTTGGAGTTATGCTTAAAGATTTTTCAAGAGATGAGCTTGCTGAGTTATACAGATTGGTGATAAAGAAGTATGGAGCAAATAGACCAGAAGAGATATATGACAGAGTACTTTGGGGTGATCTCAAGACCATGTTTGATCCACCTCTTAGTGATGATGCAATCTGGAGTTTGCCACTTCAACAAAAGATCATTAATTGGAGGTATTATCCTACTTGTGTTGTACACTGATTAACATTGGATGCATCTACTATATATATGTTAGCAGATAGAAAATATCCTTTGTCAAAAGATGCTTGCCAAGTGATGCTAAAGATGAAGCTTCTAGATGGAACAATGGATGAAGTTTTGTTATAAACTCTTGAGATGATTGGAAGCAGCATGGTATAAGAAGTGATAATCTATAAGTAGCAGTGTAGCATATTTTTGGAAACTATGGGCTATAATGGAAGTGAGAAGGGTTTGGGTGTTGGCTAACCACTACACAACAAATGGTCATCAGTTCATCATGCTTAATAGGCATAAGAACTAGCTAGTCCAAAGTAAACGGATTTGGTAAAGACTTCTCAAATCCGTTGATGATTAAAAAACTATATGGTAATCAATGCACCATAGTACTGCACTAAAGTATTGGCTACTCAGAGAAAAAGACTACTGGTCAAAGAGATCTCAAATCGTTGGGTAGCTGATGTTTGCCTAAAAAACTATAAGGTTATCAAAGCACCTTGTTATTGCAATGAACCGCATGGACTAGTCCATAGCAACAGGCTCATGGTAAAGACATATCAAATCCGTTGATGGCTGGTAGTTTGCCAAAAACTACAAAGCCAACTTAGTTGGATGTTGCTGTGTAGCTGTGATGAAGAGAAGACAAAGACTAAAAGACAAAAGAAGCTAAGGACTTAAAGAAATGCTTGGATACAAATTCTCAAAAGCCCAAAATGAAGACAACTGAAGAAACTTGAAGTTCACAAGTGAAGTTCAAGTTTAGGGGAGGATTGTTAGGAATTTTGTATAACAGACTTAATTCTGTTAGTGTATTGTAGTTAGTTCTGCTAGTTACATAGTTAGTACTGGTAGAAGGATTATCGTAGTTAGTACTGGTAGTGTTAAATAGTTAATACTGCTTATGTAATAGTTAAGTTTTGTTAGACAGAAACTTTGTTAGAATTAAGATTGCACTGAGATATCTTAGGAATGATATGCATTTAATTTTATACGCATTTTGTAAAGCCCATTAGGGTTTCTAGTCTATTAAATGTACACACCTAGGCATAGTTAGTAGATATCGTCTACAACAAGATCTTAGAAGTTCAAATAGTAACAATAGTTTGTAATCTATTACTAGGCAGATTCAAAGTTTAATATAAGGTTTCTTTTGTGATATTCAATATTGTTCTTCTTAGCATTATTGATTAAATTCCGCATAATCAATAGTGTTTACTCAGTGTTTCATTATTGTTGCTTTAGAATTATCTAAAGGAGCAAACTCTTTGCAAGCTAAAGGTTAAGATCTATTCAGTAAATCGATCAACTGTATTATTCTTCTGGAATCACCTTCTTCGTCTATGTGAGTTGGTTTCGTAGACCATAAGGGGTTTTTATTGGCTTAGAGTCTTCTAGTCTGATTTTTAAGCATTTCCTTTATAATTTTGATTGATTAAAAAATATTCCATCATTGTTTTTTGTTTTTTTTTTTTTAATTTGTAATCCTAAGAAGAAATTTAGTTCCTCCATCATACTCATTTCAAACTCATCATGCATGATCTTGGCAAATTCATCACACATTTCTTGACAAGTTGATCCGAATATAATGTCATCTACATATAATTGGACAATAATGAGATTGGAGTCTTTATTTTTAGTGAAGAGTGTGTTATCTACCATTCCCATGGAGTAATTGTGTTTAATAAGAAAGGCTTTTAATTGATCGTACCAAGCTTTTGGAGCTATGTTTTTAGACCATAAAGAGCTTTCTTAAGTTTATAGACATAATTAGGTTTTGCGAAGTCAATGAATCCTGGAGATTGTGCCACATAAACCTCCTCATTGATAAAATCGTTAAGGAATGCACTCTTTACATCCATTTTGTATAACTTAAAGTCTAATGCGTAAGCATAAGCTAACAGTATTCTTATGGATTCTAGTCTAGCTACGGGTGCATATGTTTCATTATAATCAATTCCTTCTTGTTGATTATATCCTTGGGCGACTAACCTAGCCTTGTTTCTAAGTTTACGACTTCATTTTCTTCGAGTTTTTTCTATATACCATTTTGTTCATAATAGATGGTCATAATCCATGGGATTTGGGACTAGTTCCCTCAACTTCATTTGTCTTAAAATTGGTTTAGTTCCTCTTGCCTGGCCATCACTAATTTCATCTTTGAATGCTTCATTATATTTTAGCGTTTTATTGTTGAAATTAAAAGGCAAAAGAAATTGCTTTTGTCTTAAGCTTGCGAGCCTAAGAGTTCTTTGATTAGATCTACCCTAAATAACAGTTTCTCTAAAGGATAGTTTTAGATCCTTTAATATTTACAATTTGATCATTTTCTAATGAGATGTCTTCAAGATCATTGCTATGGGTTTGTTTTTACTAAACCTCAATAGCTTCTTCTTCGACTAGCTCTCATCTTCTCAATGGTTGATGTTATTCTCCTCCCCCCGAGGGCGGGGAGTTTCATCAAAAGTTACTACACACTCTTCCCATCATCTGTTACATTGTTTGTTTGTTAAGTAATTATGTTAAGCTTTATAGTTTGCGAATATTAGGAAAAACACCTTCGTTATTGTGTGTAGGGTCAACTTTGTTGAGGTACTCCTTTGTATTAATAAACAAATCAAATACAATAGACTACTTAACAATAAATATAAATTAAAACAATAAAACCATTAATTCTATTAACAAAATAAATACAAAATTCCCAAAAACCATAAATTAATCATAAACTACCCTAACCCACAAAAAACCTTCAATAAATAACAAACCATTATAATCAAACAATAATATATCTAAAAACCAAACACACAACCCAAAATCAATATTATATCTTCTCTTCACAAAATATAATGACTAACACACCATAGAGTATATATACCAACCCTCTCCCCTAACACCCCCACTCCCAACAAAACCCAACTCCATCCCTAACACCAATCCCCTACATATATAGATATGAGATATATAGATATATAATAGATAGGTGAATAAAAAAACCCCCAAACCAACCACCAACAAAACCCACCACCCCCCCCCACCACCCACTATATTATATATTATATATAATATAATATCTATATATAATATCTATATATAACACACACCCACCCATACAACCCCCCCCCCCCCCCCCCCCCCCCCCTACACACATTATACCCCCCCCCTCCACCCACCCATATTTTTTTTTCCCCCCCCCCCCCCCCCCCCCCCCCCCCCCCCCCCCCCCCCCCCCTTTTATTTTCCCCTTACCCTACTGAGATATCCCATTAATCACAATAGTTTCCGAATTGTACTTCATTATCAAATTCCTGACCATGAACCGTTCTAATTGATACAATGGAACATCCTAATTTGTTTTGGATCATTTTGCTAAATACTTTGAATTTTTTGAAGGCCTCGGTTTTATTTGCTAAAAATCTAGTCAATTTGATTCGCAGATAGGTTACATCTAGATTACTAAGGTATAACTATTTCCTCTTAGCTTCGTATGGGCTGGAAGGGCCAACAACAAATCCGTGTGAAGTAGTATAGGCATCTAGTTGTTGAACTATATTTTTTGCCTTGGATTTGTATGAGTTGTTTTCCAATTTTGCAAGCATCACAAAAATGTCAGTCGTATTTTAGTTTAGGTAGGTTTCTAACTAATTCTTTAGATGTTAATGATTGAATTAATTGCATATTAGTGTGACCTAATATCCTATGCCATAGTGTGGAGTTTTCGTCCAATGTTGCAAAGGCATATTTTTGTCTATTTCCTACGTTTCATTAAATATATTCCTCTTTCCTAAATTCCTTTCTATAATCTTTTTCGTCTTTGATATTTGCTATCGTGTTCGGTAAATATTACTTTGCATTTGTTATCACATATTTGACCTACACTAAGAAAGTTATATGTGAAGTTATCTACGTGCTCAACATTTTCAATTATTAGGGAGTCTTGGGAAATTGTACCTTTGCCTATGATTTTTACCGCGGCAAGTTGCCTCCTTAAGATTCGTTTCATCGTTGTGATGCTTTGTATGAATAAGAACAAACTTTGATTACCGGTCAATGTGTTTTAGTATCCACTATCTTTAATCCACTATAGGTTCCAAGTTTACTCCTAAGCATATTTCACTCGGGCGTTTGACGCTACAAGGCAAGTTTCTCTTTAGTCCTTTCATACTTTATATTCTCATTTACCGCTCCATGCTCCTCTAATAAATGCTCTTTGATATTTTGTTGTTAATTTTTGGCGGCTTTGAACATTCTTCAATGAGGAGATTGGGATCACCAAATCTAAAAATTTTCTTTTACTTTACCATAACCATCATTTCTACTTCTTTCGAATGTTTTTCTATCGCCTCGTGGTTGTCTTACAAATCTTCCTCGTCTCTTGAAGAATTTCTTGAATTCTTTTACGGCCATAACATACTCTTCATCTTCACTATCGGAGCTTGAGTTATCTTCATCACTTACTTCCTTTTTCACCTTTAATGCAAGAGATCTACTTTGTTCTTTCTTGCCTTTGACCGTTTCGAAATCTTTCTTTATTACTTCTTCATAAACTTTCAAGTTTCCAATAAGTTCGTCAAGAGGTAAGGTTGTTAGATTCTTTGATTCTTCAATCGCCGTGACTTTCGCGCGCCATTTTGGATGTAATGCCCTAAGAAACTTCCTAACATAATTCTTGCTAGAAAAACCTTCATCAAGTGCTTTTAGACTAGTAATAATAGTGTTAAATTTAGCAGGCATTACTATTGATTATCTTCCGGAATCGTGAATTATCTCATAATTGATTGAACAAGAAGATCTATTTTGTTAGCTTTGACTTGATTATTACCTTGATGAGTGATTAACAAAGTATCCCAAATTTCTTTTGCGGTTTGACACATAAAAATTCTTTCGTATTCTTTTCGTGGCAAAGCATTATAAATTACCATTTTAGCTTCATTATTTTTAGCAAGTTTCTTTTTAAGATCATCATTTTGTTTATGAAAAGGTACAACTTCATCCTTTTTAGTTTCGGGATTATTTTGAATAGGAGGAAAATCACCATCGGTAATAACATGCCAAAGATCTAGATCTTTTGATTTCACATAAGTTTCGAATCTATTTTTCTAATAAATAAATCCATCACTTTCAAATAGTGGTGGTCTTTGCATAGATTGCCCTTCTAAATATTTTTCCGATTCCATAGATCGATTCAAGTTTTAAAATACAATTTATTTTAAAAATCTTGTTTAGCGTGGCTCTGATACCAATTGTGGAAAACTAGAAGGGGGTTGAATAGTTTACCGCTTTTTAATTTAAGGTTTTAAAGTGTTTGTAAAAATTCTAGATTCGAATTTATGTGAATTCAATACTTGCACAATATGAACGATATGCTTATCTACACAATTGATATGATAGTATGTAGATAATGTTAAGGTGGGCAAGAGTTAAGAGTAAGAACAATCTAATCCACAATGCAAAGGATTTATAGATGGTTCTATAATGATGCACTCTTAGCCCCCTACTCCACTCCCCGAGCACCTAACTCGAGAGTTTTCTTCACTATGTCAACAAGCTCCCTTATGGCGGAGAAAACCGTACACAACGTTGCTTACACCGATTTACAACACAAAGCTAAATGTCGAGTTCTAATCTTAGCTAGAACCAATCTATCACAACACGACTTCACTACTTGTTCACAACTTCACAACTTCTTCACAACTTCACAACTTCTTCACAACTTCACAACTTCTTCACAACTTCACAACTTCTTCACAACTTCAAGACTTCACTTCACCACACTATTTATATCACAACTATCTAACACTACTTGGTAAGATCACCACGATCTAACTATACTTACAAAGATTGCCAAGATCTAACTACTATACACAAATACAAGATATACAAATGATTTACAAGTATGTGATATGGATGCAACTAGATTGCTATGCACACTAAGGTATAATACTTCTTCACTTGATGATGAAAGTATTCTTTTCTTGCACTTGAGGAATTGAGCTTGGATCACTTAGAAATAAAGCTTTATGATTAAATGATCAAAGGATTTTAGAGAGGATATGTGGGCTGTTTTGAGCAGAAATAATAAGTGCAAAAGGTAAGAAAATTGTGGGGAAAAGTCCAGTATTTATAGGACAAACTAGGGGAGTGTCTACCTAGGGCCGGTCCCCTTAAATAGGTGGGCGGTCCCCTTAATTTTATGAGGGTCGACCATGTATTTAAGGGGGCCGCCTGTCACACCCCGTAAATTCCTGGTTAGTATTCCAACCCATTCCGGTCATCTACTTTAAATTTTATATGTTACGTTTAAATCTGATAGTTTACCGAGGAACTAAACTGCGTAAAAACTAAGAAACGTCATCGAACGCATTCCGGCATCGGTTATAAATTTATTTTGGCATTATATGTGTTATTTTAACCTTTCTGAGTGTTTCGTGATTTTTAATCACTTCCGATATTAATTTTACAGTTTTATCTCTTAAATTGCGTTTTTCGCGTTTTTGACTAATCGAAAACCCCAAAAACTCAAAATCTTTTCGTGTAAACTCAAGTTATCGATAATCTTATGCCCTAAGCTAAAAAAAATTCGTTCACCCTCATTCCCAAACATATGAAGATGTCTAAAGCCAAGCCAAAACACTCTTGGTACTTGAAATTAAATAATTCTTAACCCACTAACACAAATTTTGAAAATATTGCCATACTAGTGAAAGAAAGGGACATTTTTGTATCCTAGAAACATGCATACATGCAAGACTCTTACACATCACATGCACTCTTGACCACATTTGACCCACATTGGCAAGAATTATTTCATAAGGACTTTAGCTAGCAAAAAATTTGTGTGGTCTTGCCCTTGTAAACCCAAAACCGGACGCACCCTATGGTGAGCCAAGAAAGAGTGGCTCAAGCCACATGACATGAGTATGATACCACAAAACCCTAAATCTCCTACTATAAATAAGAACACATTCTCACACTTAGGGTTTACTTCCATTTGCAAGCCTCAACAAAAATCTTTTCTCTCCCTCTCCTCCTTGCTAGCTCACGGCACACCCCCACCACCCAAGCACATCCATAACTTTTGATTTCTAGTAAGATCCAAGTGTTTAAAGTTTATTCCTAGTTATATCTAAGGTGTTGTGAAGCATTAATTCAAAGATTTTCAAGATTTCAAATTAGGGTTTGCAAGATCTTTTGGGGTTTTTGAAGATCTATAATTCTTGGGTATAGATCTAGTGTTTTTGCTACATATTCTTCTGGATTTGTAAGTTTTACATGATCTCATTACTTGGTTTAATCCATTTATTTCTTAGATCTTGTTTATTATTAAAGATCCAATGTGTCTTGTGTTTAACTTTATCAAAAGAAATAAAACAACACTTTGCCCATCTTTTATAAAATGGATGTAAACATTGTTACCATTTACTGTTTCATGTCTTTAATTATGTTCTTGGTGAGATTGAGAGTTGATGAGAGTTGCAACAATAGAGATTATGGTGGATTAAGGTTTAGTTTTGTTGGTTGGTTATTGGTAAATAAAGATTAGGGCTAGATTAGGCACTAATATGCGAGTTGGGTTGAGTTTTGGTCGTATTTCGCTAAAACAACCTTGCTGTCCCGAATTAGTTTTGTGGTTTTGAGCGACTTAAAAATGTTTTCATTAGGCGTAAAAGTAGTTTTTGAAGAGCTTAATTCGAATAGATAATTTTTCATATATCACACTTTAAAATCGGACTTAAAACGGCCCAAATGACCAAATAAAACTCGAAACATTTTTCGGCATCATAAATGAATAGTGGACTGTTAGGAATAGTAAAATGGGTTTCCGGGCACTTTCGGATGATTTTAGGTATTTTAGATGCAAGCGAAACATTTAGAAATGATAGGTAATTAATTAGAACAACTAAAAATGTCATGAAAGGTTATTTGAGATGCCGACCTTAATAAAAAGTAGGATTATTAAAAATGGTACGAATTGGACATTTAGGCGATTTAAACATAAGGATTAGGTGGTTTAGAATTGTTGAAGCAATTTATAAAATATGGAAAACTTAAGAAAACAGGGGACGCTATTAACATTTTGAAACTAAAAACTTTCCTAAAAAGGAAAGGTTTCTATAAATAGTAACTTTTTGCAAGTGTCAAGATTCATCAAAAGATGTTATAAATCTATCTAAGTCTTTTATTACTAGAACGCAAACACACTCGGATGCTTTAAATGATAAACATGGATGCTTTACTTGCTTACTTTGCCAATTACTAAGTCATACCCATATTTACTCTAGGTCGCGGCTAGACCTCCCTATACCATCATCATTGTGTGGTTATCAGCTTATCCTTGTTAACGGTGGTCATAGCCCCACGTGTTTTTAATTACAAATGCTTTATACTTTGGGGTGATAAACATTGTTTCTTTTAAATTGGGACACAAGTTTCTTTAACGAAGGTTTTACATGTTTATGTGTGCATAAGTTTGCTTACAAACCTATACTGCCCGAATTTATGAACTGTTAGTATTTTTTGACGGAGGACTGTTGGGGAAAGCAGCGAGTGTGTATTAGATCTATTTAGTTTTTTTTTGGGACTAATTATCCCTATCCGCTTTTGGGGTTTTTTCCACTTTACGAAGAACAAAGGGTATATGTCATGTCGATTGTGCATTATGGTGGTCTTTGGTTTGGGACAACCGGTAAGCGGCAGAATACTATACGACATGATGTGCATGCACCTGTTGATTATTAGCTTCAGTGTATGAGCTCCCCCTAGCGCAACAGTAAATTTACTTTTTAGGTGATGCTACTATCTGTTTTATGGTAGTCGCATACGTTTTGACATCTTGTGGTCCACTCTTGTATTAAACTTTAAACCTATATTCACCAACATTATGTTGACATTTTAAAACTTGTTTCTCGGTGCTTAGCTTGGATCGATTCTTGATGCTATATGAAGTCTATGTGCTATGTGACTTTGCCAATTTCAAGACTTAACTATTATTTACTCGTTGTCTTTATCAAAACTTTGTTATGTTTCAGCTACTTTTAAACTTAAATATTATGGGTTGTAAAACTTAAATTTATTTTCTTTTATGCAACGAGTAAACTTTTTCAAACGTCCATGATTAGTGGTCGTTCTTTATTGCTTTGTGATCGGATTGTTATGACGTCACGCCCTCGGACACGTATTCCGTCCAGGCCCCGTCTGGGGGTGTGACAGATTGGTAATCAGAGCCAAGGTTATAGAGAACCAGGTAGTTATACTAGGTCTGGTCTATAACCAGTATGTGATCCTATGTGCCTCTATTTGTGCTTACGTATTGTTTACCCTTGCTGCATATATATTTATATACTTCTATATTTATTTAATTTTTTTTTATATATATATATTATATATATATATATATATATATATATATATATATATATATATATATATATATATATATATATGAGATTTCTATATATACTTGAGAGTATTACATACTGCCATATTTACCTTGCCATTCATTTTAGCATTTCTTTATGCCTTGCATGGTTTCATATAAAGGAGATTTATATAAACTTTTGCTTGTGCAGATCATGGCAGCTTCAGCTATCATTATTTCTTCTGATTCTTCAGATGAGAGTGTGGGATCACCGCCCTCTCAGGTTATTCTTTTTGGTGATATTCCTACTATTATTCCTTCTACTTCTGTGGTTGCTCCAGAGAATTCTACTATTGCTCTTGTTATTTCATTTGCCGCTCCTATGGTTGAGATGACTTTTGCCGCTTCACCCACTAGATTGTGTGTCTTGGTTCCCTATACGGGTTCCGATTCTGATTCACCAGATGAGATGTCTTCACCAGAGCACATTTCCCCGCTACCAGCTATTTCACCATTCATATGCACCGATTCTTCTGAGGCTCCTGATTCTTCTGATGGACCACCATTGCAGGACCCTTATGTTGCTACCATTGCTCGTTGGAGGAGCAGGGTAACAGCACGTCCATCATCACCACATGAGTTTCCTATTGCTCCTGTTACTGCCTCGCCTGAGATTCGTCGACGGTCAGCGATTCTTATCCGACCCAGGGAGGCTATTCCTTTTGGTCAACCTTACCGCACCCATCTTAACGGGCCGCGTAAGTTGTTGACTGCAAGGAAGAGAGTTGGACCTTTACCAGCTCGCAGATTAGCATCGAGGCATGCATCACCTCGTTCTTCAGATCATCACTCATCTTCTTCCAGTTCATCTTCGGATTCTTCGCCAGTTCATTCTTTGGGTTTGGATGCATCAGATCAGGCTCATTCGGGATCTTCGACTAGAGATGTATCACCCAGATTGTGTTACCCCTATGGAGGGTGCTCACCATGACATTAGGAGGTGCAATTTCGTCGTTGGTGTGCTGCTCCATTATCTACTTTGTATCCACCAACTACATCAGAGTCATCATCAGGAGATTCATCAGAGAGACCCATGCATTTATCTTCACATTCTGCTGGACCATCTCGTAAGAGATGTAGATCCCCGGTTGATTCAGTACCATTATCCATGCTAGTTACGGGATCCTTAGCTCCTACCCGTGCTGATCTCTTACCACCTCGTAAGAGGTTTAGAGATTCATATTCATCTGAGGCTAGCATAGAGGGGGATGCCGAGGTTGGTCCTACAAAGACTGGGGTTGATATGGAGTTAGGTATTAGTGATGGGGATGATGTTGGAGATCATGTTGAGATTGACCTTAGGGACGTCAGGGATGACACAGAGGAGTATGAGGCTGACGCCAGCACTGGAGGTACGGCTGAGGCAGGTATCGACCCTATGACTGCACCGTTAGTTGAGGAGGAGATTGTAGAGCCAGCTGGGGAGGATTCTCCTGACTTGCCTGTTACTAGGGATGGCATTGATAGGATCGTTGGGATCGAGACTGCTCAGGGACGGTTGGAGGCCGATCAGTTGATAGCTAGTGGAGACAGGGCTAGGATGGCTGAGGCGATCTATAGTTTGAGGTTGGAGAACCTCAAGATTCGTGCTATGTTGGATATTGAGAGGGATCGTGTGAGTAGCCTTCGTCTTCATATGTCACTTTCACAGGAGGAGTTTCGTCAGGTTCGTAGGGATCGTGATGATGCTCGAGGGAGACTTAGGAGGTTGGAGTCGTATCTTGGGAGGCGTTTCGGCTATCGTCCATAGTCTAGTTGCATCCTGATCATGTAGGACATTAGACCAATGGTTAGGTCTAGGTATTAGCAGTAAATAATTGTGAATCATGAACCTATTTTGGATTTGGGTTGTAATCGAATTATGCTTTTATTTATGAAATGAAAAGCCTGTTTTGGATTCTCTCGCTTATTATTTATATTGTTATTTATTTCTCTTGACAAGCGTGTTACAATTAAATTTTACTTCATATCATGTATTAAATTATCATTACCGATGTTGTATATTCGTTTCAAAAATCTCACTATGAGTTGTGTCTTGTGATGTAGAACAATGACAAACACTCGTTCTGGAATGACCCACGCCGCAATTGAAGAAATGATCAATCAACGTGTGAACGCAGCTCTAGAAGCTCATCAAGTTAACCAAAATCTTGAACTTGGGAATGGGAATAACAATGGAAACGGGAATGGGAATGACAATGGAAATGGTAATGGAAACGATAATGGAAACGGGAATGGGAATGACAATGGAAATGGTAATGGAAATGGAAATGGAAACAATGGAGGTGACAACGGTGATAGAAATGAGAACCACAATGTGAATGGAAGAGGCGATAGGTTGGTCGCTCGTGAATGTACT
>BQNB010128345.1:0-19294 GCA_026074375.1 Tanacetum coccineum | reverse complement strand
TGGAGCGGAGAAACAGAACGGTAGTAGAAATGACACGATCATTGTTGAAAGGCATGAACCTACCAGATTCATTATAGGCGGAAGCAGTTCGCCATGCGGTCTATTTGCTTAATAGCCTTCCCACGAAGGCGGTGAAAGACATTACTCCATACGAAGGATGGAAGAAAAGAAAACCAAACCTGGAATATTTAAAAATATTCCTATGGTTCATTTAGGTAAAGAACCAGGGAGCAAAGCATACAAGTTGTATAATCCAAAAAGTAAAAAGGTTGTGGTGGCACGTGATGTCTCATTTGATGAATCAAAGTCATGGACTTGGGAAACTACACAAGGAAGTATGTCAGGAAGCATGGTACATCCCATATTCATGGGAAACATTGGAAGTCCACATAATACTAGCATGAATCAAGAGAAGGGACCACATACACCACTAACCCCACATTCTAATAATGTTTCTCCTTTGCCAAATTCGACAGGTATCAACTATATGGAAGGCTCAGGAAGTGCAAATCAAAGCCTTTCAAGTCCTTTCGGCGGTGTGCCAGTTAATGACACGGTACCTTTTGATACTTTTGATGACACTCCTGCACGGGGAACTCGCCTTCTACAAGATATATACCAACGGGCGCCTAGGATGACAGAAGAAGAGGTACAAGATCAGTACCAACAAGCAGGGTTGCTATTGTTAAATGAGGAACCGACTACGTTTCTCGAGGCAACAAAGGAGACACAATGGATGGAAGCCATGCGTGCAGAGATAGATTCAATCGAGAAGAACCAGACATGGACTTTAACCCGATTACCTCCCAATCAAAAGGTGATAGGGCTAAAGTGGGTGTTTAAGTTGAAAAGGGATGCATCAGGTACGGTCACGAAACACAAGGCACGTCTTGTGGCCAAAGGTTGCGTACAACAACAGGGTGTAGACTTCGAAGATGCGTTTGCTCCAGTGGCTCCCCTTGACTTTTTTTCTTCCCCTTTTTGTTCTAGGTGGCTCGGATGGAATCAATACGGTTGATATTAGCTTTGGCAGCAAAAGAAAACTGGATTGTACACCATTTAGATGTGAAGTCAGCCTTCTTAAACGGGGAGCTTAAGGAGGAGGTTTATGTAACTCAACCCACCGGGTTCGAAGTGAAAGGAAAAGAAGAGATGGTCTATAAGTTGCACAAAGCTCTTTATGGGTTACGACAGGCGCCTCGTTCATGGAATGCAAAACTCGACAAAGTATTAAAAGAGCTTGGGTTCAGAAAGTGTGCACAAGATCAGGCCGTGTACAAGTTGCAAAGTAAGAACACAACCTTAATTATTGGTGTGTATGTTGATGATATAATTGTGACGGGGTCGAGTGAGAAACAGATTCAAGAGTTCAAGGTAAGAATGAACTCAATATTTGAAATGAGTGACCTGGGGAAGTTGAATTACTATCTTGGGATAGAGGTTAAACAAGAAGAAAATGGCATCATTATAAAGCAAGAAAGTTATGCTAGAAAGATTTTGGAAGAAGCAGGTATGTCTAAATGTAACCCAGCAAAGTGGCCTATGGATCCTAAATTGCAGCTGACCAAGGGATGAAGGTGGCAAGGAAAGTTGATTCCGACCAGTACAGACGTATAATCGGGAGTCTTCGTGACCTGACTTAACACTCGTCCGATCTCAGTTACTCGGGTTGGGGTAGTGAGTAAATTTATCGCAGTCACCTAGAGAGAGTCAATATGCAGCGGTGAAGAAAATTTCTACGAATATCTCATAGGTACAAACCGGGCTATGGTTTGATGTATCGAAAGGGTCGGAAATGGAAAAATTTGCGGGTATAGTGACAGTAGCCACGCTTCAGATATTGAGGACCGAAGAGGAACTACACGTATGGTGTTCTACTATTCACAAAATCCAGTCACATGGGCATCTCACAAACAACAAACGGTAGCTCTAAGTTCATGTGAGGCTGAATTCATGGCTGCAACTGCTGCGGCGTGTCAAGCGTTGTGGTTAAGAAACATGGTTAGTTTCTTAACAGGAGAAGAAGCTCAAAGGGTACAGCTTCTAGTTGACAATCAATCTGCTATTGCATTAATGAAAAATCCTGTGTTTCACGGACGAAGCAAGCACATAGATACTAAATACCATTTCATACGGGAGTGGGTGGAAAGAGATCAAGTTTATGTCGAGCATGTTAGTGGCGATTTGCAGAAGGCGGATATCTTGACCAAGGCGCTGCCTCGGGTTAAGTTCGCTGAGATGAGAAGATTGATTGGGACTGAAGATGTCAACATTAAAGGGGAGAATGTGGTTTAATGTTGACTGAGTTTAAGAGTAACAACATGTCTTTGAAATGGTCATAAACGTGTTCCTTGATGCCAGGATGGTGGACCGAATATCTAGTACTTCAGTTACTTCTTTTAAGTATAAAATAGATTAGTTGCATAAAGCAGTATTCATTGTATTCCACTTTCATATCCACTGTAATGTCACTTTCCTCTTTATATTCAATATAAGCTTTGGTTGTGAAGCATAGATCAGTGTTTCTTCCTTCTTTTATTATCACCATTTCATCATTCAAGCCTTCTTTAATCCAACAAATATAACACTTGAACATCAGTTAAATATGTTAACCAAATTGGCAGAAGAACATTAGGATACATATAATGGTGTCATCTATAGCTGCATCGTGCATCAATCAGAGAAGGTAATTCATAATTGTTAGTATAAGACTATTTTTTCTATTCTTTTATGTATATGATCTCAAAACCGCTGCTGCGTAACAGTAGATGGAGCAAGCCAGTGAAGCAATTGGCCTTGAAATTGTGAAAGCATTTTAACACCCCCACCCCAATGAGTTAGGGATGACATGCTTAACACTAGGTGTCACATACGGGAGATGGAGAGGGCCGCACGAATCCCTATAAATTCTCTTCTCATCTAGAAATGTACCATGTTCTTTGATTTTTATTAGAGTTCGCAAGATTGGCGGATTCAGGTCAAGACCGACCTTTTTACACATAAACAGGTCTTTTATTGATAGTGAAAAGCGGGCCAGTCGTGTTGAACGCATTACTTATTTAATAATTTTATACTACATAAATACATTATTGTTAAAAATAATATCACTGTTTGAGTGTCTGTTGGAGGTTGAAACACTTCAAACACGCTTTAAACACTTTCAACAGCCATTTTAGTTTTAGCTAGATTTTTACATTTGACCAGTTAGCCTTAAGCCTTTATAAAATGACCGGCATTATTCACTTAATGGATTTTTAAGATAGAACCTGAATCACAAACTCAGCTTTTGAATGCTACCATGTACATGCTTGGGGTCCTGTTAGTAGTTCCCAGATCAGGGGGGTTAATGTTGTATTTGTAGTTACATTAGGAGAGTCAGGCAATAACCTATTTTTATGCCTAGAGTTCACACAAGGTTTTGGACTTGCTTGCAAGAGAAGATCCTTGCGGTGTTTCTTTAGAGAATACCGATCCTCAGACCAATCAAATTACGTCAGGTATATCTGTTATTTGTTATTTAATTCATGCGTTACAATTACCATGCTATTGTTTTAAGAGTTAGATAGAGGTCAAGGGTTTGAATCCAACAGGGAGAAAATTAATCCCCTTGTGGCCACGGAGGTTCATCTGCGCCGACTCCGACCTATCCAAAAGGGTAGTCGTCTTGGCATTAGTTGGCTCGCAATGTCGAGTAGGAAACCTAGGTTAACCAGAAAAAAGAATGGCATTCTTAATACCAATGAAATAAGTTATATTGTTGTATTTTTCTTTAGATTTTGTAACACTAGATTAGTAGATTGAGTTATTTTGGTTAACGAGTATATTTAGTGCTAAACGAATGATAAACGTTCTTACATAGTATAATCTAAAAGATAGAGTAAGTGACTAACCAAGAAGGTTAGCAGCAGTAAGTTGTTCACCAATAGCCTTAATGGCTTGAATAAGCGTTGTTATTTGTTAATTTTGATTTTTAGCTTTGGAAAAAAAGTTGTTTGAATACATTTTGGGACAATAATCGTCTTAAGTAATCTTTTATTGATGAGTAAACACAGGTAAAAAATTCCAACTTTTTAAAATATATGTTAGTACTCTATTTTGTTACTTAAAATATAAAAAGGGTTCACGTGATGTTGAAATCCAAAGCAATTGTTGTGTCACGTGTAGGGGGATGAATGCAAAGAATCTATCTCAACTTTGATGTTTGCTGCTACAAGATTTGCTGATCTGTCTTAGTTGCACGAACTGAGAACTATATTTGTTCGGAATCATGTTAAGCCTTATGTCAACCCTGAGGTCCTTTCTTACATCAAGATTAATTTTTCATAATAGCTTGTCAACATTGTATATTTATCTTTCGTAAGTGATTTTAATTAAGTTATACTAAATGGGAAACGAATATGTTTGTAGTTTGTCAACAACTTGAAGATGAACCCTTCCATTTTGTAACACCTATTTATAGGGTATGAAGTATCCACCGAGTCAATGACCACTTCCACTTAGCATCTTGTAAAATTTGACATTTTATTGTTGTACTTTTGCATTGCAAGTGGACTTTGTCTATATTCCTTTCGTAGAAAGGTTTTAGTTATTTCAACAGGTGTATACAAGTATGATATTTGCATTGGTAGGCCACAACTAGCAACATGAATAGAGGTATAACTTCAATTTACTACCAACATTTAAATTAGACAAGAAAATTTAAAACGGGTACACCTGACCCATTCAACACTATCGAAAAAAATTGTTGTTAGGCACATCTTAATTTCGTGGTCACACATATGGTTACTTTGTGCACTAACTCAATTGTATATGAATAGGTTTTGGTGTTCGATTAGAATCTTTTACGTAGTTATCATTTCCACTTCGCTTAATGCACGAGTTTAGTGTGTTCAACGTATTACGAATTTTATTGTCTTTAACTAACATGTTTGGTGTTTTTTTTTTTAACGGCAAAGATGGAATACATATAAAAAAGAGTCTAGCAAGACGCTAGAAACTTAAAGTACAATAGAGTCAACAAAAAGAATTACATAACATCAAAAAATGGTAAAATCCCGAGACTTTAACTGCGAGGGAATCAAAAGGGATGAAAAAACTTTTGACACGAAGGCCGACGGATCGGTTTTCACTTCGGCAAAAGAAAAACCCCCCATCCCGGAGGCCGAGCCACCGGTTTTCACTTCGGGATGGATTTTGATGAAACCCCAAACAAGTCCCGAGAGAAGGATGAAAAGAAGAACCATCCTCAAAACCGACGAAGATGCCAAACGAAAAAATCTTGGCGTACAGTACGCCAACCCAGCGAACTTGAACGCCAGCTTCAGGAAAAAACCAAAAACAGCTCTAACAATTGTCATTACGCGTGATCGAAAGGGGATACATAAGTCAGTCATTCCAAGATAACTTCATTGAGAGTTAAACGTGACGCTATTTCGGTATCTCCAAAGCCACCAAATAACCGAATTTGCCCTTCAGGTTTAGGATCCGTGATCAAAAGAGAAAAACATGTGTCATCAGTCTTATTTGTGCTTACTTATTAATTAAGTATATGACTTATAATTGGTTTCGGGTTAACTACATTTTTAAATAATGTGTAGTGTGTATAGTAAACAAATATATGTATCTTATGTGTTCATGTATAATGTTTGATTTTACACTTTTAATGTCACTCCATTTATGTGCTATAATAATTGTGTTATTGATACAAGCTTACGACAGTTACAAAACTTTATTTCATCACCATCCTTAAAATTCTACGATTGTGATTCTAGATAATGTATTCTTTAAACTCGCGAATTGTAAGTTTCAATAGTTTATTGATAACTTTAGTAAAAAACATTTTTATTGCCACCAGCAAAACACGTAGGTCTATAGTTTATTTCGGGGTCGAGGATTTATAAACTTATACGTTAAAAAGTTCAGGGTCAAGGATTTATGTTATCCCCATCCCACGTTTCATAATTCGGGAATTCCCCGTCCCTATCTCTATCCCCGGTCACCTCAAGGATTTCCAGTCAAATTGGGTTTGAAGATCGGATCCTCGCCAGTTGCGGGAATAAAAACTTAAAATTCATTATGTCTTTCTCTATGTACACTTCACGTAAAGGGTATTTTTTGCTTTTGCATAAAACCGGTTTGTTTGACAATGGTCGAAGCGTATCCGATAAACCTATGACCGATAAACGGTGATTAGATCGGAATCAAGTGAAAAGCCATTTTTTAAAATATTGGTGGATCACAAATTTGTTTATTATTCTTTATTTTAAAAAAGTTAGGAAAATACGTCTCAAATATAGGGGTGGAAATGGAGCCGAGCCGAGCCCACAAGCTCGAGCCGGCTCGATTATAATATTAGAAAGCTCTGAGCATCGAGTCGGATCATTTCAGCCTTAAGATTTGAGCCGACTCGGCTCGTGGTATGATATATACTGCTCGAGCTCGGTTTGGGCTTGGCTCGTTTGTGATACGCTTATGAAAAATAAAGCTCGGCTTCTTGAGCTTACTTGTTCGAGCTCGTTTATCTAGAGCTAGTTTATTTGTACTAGAGCTCGTTTAAGATCGCAAGTCTTGTCGAGCTTTGATATAAAGCTCGGGCTCGAGCTCGATTATTAAATGAGCTTCAATTTAGGCTCGAGCTCAGGCTCAAGCTCGAATCGCTTGACCTTTTACATTTCAATAAATAAATGGTTAAGACACATGTGGTCAAAAGTAGTGACATATACGAGAGGTGTATCATGTCAATGACAAATTTTCATTTCCAGTACGACCGTTTAGACATCGTAAATGTCAAATTTGAAGAATCTACATAACACACTTAAATACTACATATAAAGTATTTACAAGCTTTTTCTGAATTTTCAAAATTCTTGAAAACCGAAAGTAACTATGGAAAGTTTTAAATTAAGTTTACATGCAATGTAAAGTCTTCAATCACTATCTCTTGCAAATCTTCCTAAACACATAATACAATAACATACAATATATGCTCTCATCTTACAAAACACTTTTATTTTCCACAACCAAAACTCCCACCACCACCACTGGACACTCCTCCCCAGGACCCTCCTCCATCGGAGTCACCACCACCAGACGTCACCACCATCGGACGTCACCACCTCTTGGCGTCACCCAACTAAAAGTGTTTTTCAAGTGGTATGTTTTAAGTTTCTTAACATATCTGTAGATTTAATTTGTAAAGAGTAAACTACGCCGTTCGTCCTTGTGGTTTGCGTTGACCGCAGGCTCTCGTCCTTTGACCGAAAAAAATGCACCGTTCGACCTTAAGTGGGAAACGTTTTCCGTCGTTGGTCCCTCCCTCTAACAGCCTTCAATAACACTTGTTAAGTCATCACACCAAAGGGTATTTTTGTCATTTTAAATCCGAAAATGAGAGCAAAATAGTCATTTTGTATAAGTCCGCCTATTTTTTTTTTCAATCACTAACAAATAGAAAAATAAAAAAAACATCCTTAAATTGTACTACGTATCAGATTCATTATCTTCTTAAATAAACAGATACAAACACACACGACATACACACAAAGAACATCATCATCTTCAACAAATAACAAATCCTCCATCAAACCCTCACACCTTTCTTCATAAACTTAAACACTACACCTCATGTTTACAAACAAAGAAACCCACATACAAATAACTTGAACATACCTGCTACTAACACCTTAGATTCGAGCCTTAGTTTGGTTTATTATTATTATCTTCACAACCAACCCTCCACACCCATTCTGGGCAACCACCAAAAGACCCGATCCACCGCCACAGATCTGGTATGCCACCGCAGATGTCTCCGAAAAATACTCATACCACCGTCGTTTTCATTCACAGCTAAAATAACAGGAGGTTTTGATTTTTCGTGTATGACTTTTGCTTTTTGATTGTTAAGTAATAAATTAGGTAAAAGGCACAATTTTGATTTAATGGATTTATGTACAGGATGGGCCAGGTATGGAACTAGGGGGGTTCCCGTAGGGTGCCCGGGAACCCATGGATTTTTTCAATTTAGTGTTAATTTTTGAAAAAATGTCAATTTTTCCTAAATGCATGTTAAATGCACCCAATCCATCCAAAAATGTTTATAGTGTTACAGTTTAAAAAAAATTGTGCACCCGGTTATATTTGGTCATGGTTCCGTCCCTGGGGATGGCAAGGACACGAAAGTGAGGTGATAGTGTAGGAGTGGGATGACTGTGTTTAGAAATTAAATTGGTAACATGACGGAGTGAGATGATTCTCTTTAGCAATTGTAAAAAGTGAATTTCGTTATTTAAATTGTGTTTTTGTAAAAATATAATTTTAAATGAAATGGATTTGTGTATTAGATTTATAGTTACCACTTCTGAAGATTAGGAATAAAAGTGATTTTTGTAACACCCCCAAAATGGGTCGCAGCGGAATATGGGTTGGGGAATGTTACTTCATAGATCAACAGACCAACGACGGAAAACGTTTTCCACTTAAGGTCGAACGGTGCATTTTTTTTGTCAAAAGACGAGAGCCTGCGGTCAACGCAAACCACAAGGACGAATGGTTCTAAGTTTTTATAATTTTTTGTGCTATATTTGTTACAGCCGTCGTTGCCTCTGTCGGAAAAGTTGTTGCCACAGCCAGACATTACCCTCAGCACGAGGTTTTTTATAAGTTTTAAGGTATATTTTGAGTTTCTTAATAGTTCTATGAGCATTGATCAAGTTTTCAGGATTTTTTTATAGAAAAGTTTTTGCCACTGCTGAAAAGCTGCTGCCGTCACCGAAAAAACTGATGTCGCCGGCGGCAAAGCTGCTGCTGCCAAGGAAAAGCTTGTGTTGAAGGAACATGTATGGTTTATTTTTGAAGTTATTGATACTTGTTATAATGTTTTGTTAGTATTTGTTATAACTTAATTTTTTGAAGAATTATTTATATAAATCTATTGATTGTTTTGTAGATCTAAGTTGTTATAACATTTTTGAAAATTTATTTTGCTCAGCCATGAATTATCTGTTATGTAGAATTTAAGTTTTGTTATTGAGGCCAGAGTATTGTTATTTTAAAGGTTTTTTGTAAGTTTTGTTGTGAAGTTTATATAAATTTTCTTATATAAAGTTTTTTGTAAAGTTTATATAGATTTTGTTGTATGAAGTTTTAATGTAAAGTTTATGTATAGAATTTATTGTTTGTTGGTTTATTATCAAGTTTATTTTTTGAGTTTGTTGTAAAGTTTTCTATGAAGTTTATGTAAATTTGGTTATAAGTTTATATATATTTTGCTATAAGTTTTTTGTATAACATTCATTTAAATAATAGACGAGTACCCGTGCATAGTAACATGCTTTTATAGCGACATATATTTATAATGATATTTTGTTAAATAAAACGTTACACACCTAACCAAAATATCACTATAACTATCGGTCACTATAAAATCTTGTTACTATACACGGGTACTCGTCAGTCTATATAATGAGTGTAACAAGCATCATACATACCTTTTGCGCACGAGCAATCAGCCATGTCACTGCACTTTTCAGTTTAAGAACCCGATCCAAGTTATGGCCACTAATCTACACTCATAACAGCCATGATAAAAGTATCAATACAGATTCAAAAAGACAAGATGCAGCATATGATCTATGAAGAATTAGGTCATATGCACAAGATATAACCATAATTCCAAACTATATAGAACGATTAGTATAAAAGTTATAATGTATGATATGTAAACACCTACTTACGTATGTTAATCCATCATGATCTTTACAAGATCTTGCTTATGAATTTATATTTGTAAATATTATATCTAAATTCCAAATTTAACTTCCAAAATTCATTGATATGAGAAACTAAACACGGGAATATGCAGACCGCTAGTTATATATGTCATTTCATATCATGCTTCATATGGCCTTCAATAATGGAAACCGCAAAATGATATGATTGTGCGTATGGAAACAAGAATATTATCATATAATAGTCTCCAAGAAATGTAAGTACCTTAGATGTAAGCTTATCCAATGCCGGGTGAGCATCAATTTCAAATTCTGTCTTACGAGCAGCATGAAAGCTGCAAATCGCTTCTAGGAAAACCTCTAGTGCTCGGAATTCAAATGGAGACTCTGCATGCATTATTAAAGCAACCAGAAAATAATCATGCTTGAGCAACAGACAAAAAGCTATTTCTTTCCAAACCCAAGAAATACAAAAGAGAAAAAAATAATAACAATCTGAAACTGAAATTTTGCACAAACAGAAACTAAGGTAGAATTTGAATACTATACCATCTTCTTCGTCGGTTTCAACATCATTCTGACCACCCAATTCTCCTTGATTTGCGTTTATAACAGGCAATCTCCTCCGTAGCTCCTCAACAACTGGTATTACATTATCATCTGAAGGATCTCGAAGCAACACCTGCCCAGAAAAGGAAAATAATGGTTTAGTTGTGTATTTTCACTTGATAATATATCGTTACATGTATAATTATAAAAGTTTGAGTAAACATTATTAGGCTCATATTGACAAAAAAATATGAAAAACTAACTAATTTTCTACGTAAAACAAGTTTATTAATATAAATTAGCCACAACCAAATATAAACGGTTGAAACCGAAAAACTGAACCTAAAAAACCGAAAAACCGAACTGCCAAAAACCGAGCGGTTTCGGTTTTCGGTTTTATAAAAACCAAATATTTCGGTTTGGTTTCGCTTTTAGCCAAAAACCGACCAAAACCGAACCGTACACGCCCCTACCAAAGATACAAAACTTGTGCATGCATGTTTAGGCAACACATCAATTTCAAAATTTAGTTATTTCCAAAGAATATCGACTCAAGTTTAATTTAAGCATAATTGATCATGTTAGTTTTATGTAAGTGAAAATTTAAATTTACCCGCGTTAAGGGGTCGGCTCACTTTTCATTACTTCTCACTAGAGATGGCACCCGTGGGTAATGGGTATGGGTTTATCAAACTCGTCATCTAAACTCATGATTTTTTTCTCACCCGTCACCACCAATGGGTACAGCTTTTTACCCATACCCATGCTTGTGGGTACCCATCGCCCGTGGGTAAACCCGTTGGTTTGTGAAATGGAACAAAATCATAAAACCATGATATGTAAACTAACTATGAAACTGAGTAATAAGACATCATATCAAATTTCTAATTACCAAGTTCACAAAATACTTAATGACATGTCTGAAACTTGAAAAATTAATCATCATTACACCAAATCACATACATGTAGTGAGACATATCATTTATATATCTTTCAGGGCCGGATTTAGTATTGGTCCATGTGGGCAACAGCCCAAGGCAGCACAAAGTGGGGGGGCATCATTTTAGTAGCTTGTGTTACATTAGACTAGGTTCAATTTATAAGCCCATATAAATTTAAATGCTTTCAAGCCCACAATACTAAGCCGGACTCTATCTTTTATGTAATATGGAAACAAGATATCAATATTTATGGGAGTGATTGTGTTAGGAGTTACCAAATTGAAAAAGATCACAATCCTTTAAAAAAAGTGACATGGTTGTGGGAATTTGCCCAATGACCAAATTGACAAAGTCATAGTCCATTTGAAAAAAAAAACAACGTACGCAACCATTGTTTGCAGTGGGTCATCATTCGATCAAGATCAAGAAAATTGAAATATTGAATCATATATTATGCTTTACTCTCTAGTTGTGAATTTCTTCATCTCCATCACGTGAACTAACTAGGTGTTATTATTCCATAATTCATTTTATACGTATTTATTTTTCAATTTTCATTATCTTGCTATTATATTAGATGAGGCTTGGCGACACCTGTGCGTTGCACAGGGCTAAGTCCGTGAGAAAAATCTAATTGTTACACTCTTGTATAAGTACTCAACTGATAGTAAATCAATTAGGTACAACAAAGATTAAATAACTAGGTACTCAACATTATAAATTCTACCATTAAGATAGTCAAAAACAGTCAAGCATATGCTAGTCTATTTGACCATATTGCATAAGTAGCTAAGTCATGTCTAATAAGGTTGCAATAAGGTTGCAATATACATGATATAACAAAAATTGGCTCATTGGATATAAATAATGAGCGTATGGATGGTCACTAATTATAGATTTAGTTAAACTTTTGGCCAAGGGAAAAGCTTTGAGTGAGTGGTTGAGTGATGTTCTCGCTCGTTTAACGCCTTTTAAAACACTCACAAACTGGCTTAGCGTAAAGATCAAGATTCATTAATTTCATTTTTAACATTTCATTAAAGCTTTTAGAAGTATCACACAAAATTTTACCATTTCATATATACTACCTTTATCTCGAATGGGAACACCGACAAAGTGTGGGTGTTGGAAATTATCAGTGTTACAGCATTAGAGAATGAGGTGCTAAAGTTGGACCATTTTTACCCTAACCATAAGTTACGACAATTTCAAATCATTTTCTGAGGTAAGTGATATTTTGTTAAGTTTGTCGGACATGAGAGATGAAAGTAGTATAGTTGAAAAGTCAAGTTGGTGTAAGCTTAGGGCATACAACGATGAATCATTAAATCGAATGTGAAACCAAGATGATGATAATGGTGAGACCAAGGCCCGAACAGATAAAATATGGAGAAAACAGAGGTTGTGGTCAGTTCCCGAAGTTCTAAAGCTGATCCAGGGAGTACCTAAATATGATGTTGGGAGATGGACAAATATGAAAAAGATGTTTTTTTGAAGAAAGTCCTAATGACATGTATCTCATAGTCCAAGATCACTTGCACCCTTTTGGCCAACTAACCCAAGTCATCTAACAAACAATATGCTATCTAAAAAGCCCCTAGTAACATGAAATATACGCAAAAGGGCTGCTTAAATATGCTATCTAAACAGCCCCTACTTACATGTTAAATACACCAAAATGTCTCTTGAAAATAAGTTATGCAAACAGGCCTTATGACATGTCAAAAGGCCAAAGTTGCATTATACTATCAAAAAATCCCCTAATAACATGAAAAATACGCAAAAGGGTTGCTGAAACATTCTATCCAAACAACCCCTATTTAGATGTTAAATACGCCGAAATGTCTCTTGTAAATAAGCTATGCAAATAGGCCCTTATAACATGTCAAAAGGCCAAAGTTGTTGCTGATTTATACTATCTAAAAAGCCCCTAATAACAAGGTTGTCAAACTCGCGAGTAAACTCGTAGGATCGTACGATCCTACGTGTTTACTAGCAAAAAACGTGTAGAATCGTGGTAGGATCGCATATGAGGTGGGATCGTAAGTGAGATTGTAGAATCGAACGTAAACTCGTAGGATCGCGTGCCGATACGAGTTTACGAAGCTTTTTTTAGAACGGCTTGTTAGTTGTTAGTGGTTCATGTCCAGTAGTGACATCTAATTGGGCAATATGTTATACCCTCAACCCGCCTGTACTTCCTCGGTCCTCCTATTCCACCTGAAGCGGTAAAAGTCCTAGGTGGGACTCGAACTCGAGACCTCCCCTAGCCAAACATCCCCTCCAGCCCTAAGGGAATCTTGGTGGCCAACTGAGCTAGCCCAGTTGGTTTCGAGTTTACTAAGCTAATAATCTTCTTATGTTTCTAGCTAGTTTTTAGCCATTATTTTCTTAAGCCAACAAATTATAACAAAATTAAAAAATAAAAAACTGAACATTGACGGTCAATTTTCTATTTTCTAATCATACTAAACTTAAGTATCTACTTTCCTAAATCACAATTTCAAGATGAAAACTAGTGGTCTTCTTCTCATCTTCTCATAATCTAATTGGTAGCATCGTACGATCCTGATTCGATCCTACGATCCTGATCCTGCAAAGAAAAAAACGATTTAAAATTCCCAGTGGGATCACGGTTTGACAAGCCCTTGCCGAATAACATGAAAAAATATGCAAAGGGCTTGCTAACTAAATTCTATCCAAACAGCCCTACACTACATGTTAAAATTCGCCGAAGTGTCTCCTGAAATAGATATCAACAGGCACCTTATAAATGTCAAAAGGCCAATTTTGCTACTGAATACGTATATCTATCTAAAAAGCCCCTAATAACATGAAAAATGCTCAAAAGGGCTGCTGAAATATTCTATCTAAACAACCCCTACTTACATGTTAAATAAGCCAAAATGTCTCCTAAAAATAAGCTATGCAAACAGGCCCTTATAACATATCAAAAGGCCAAAGTTGCTGCTGAATTATACTATCTAAAAAGCCCCTAATAACATGAAAAATACACCAAAGGGCTGCTGAAATATGTTATCCAAACAACCTCATTCACCACCCATATTCATTGTTTCGTTAAAAAAAGTATTTGTGAATTTACATGATCAAATGGGCATCTTAAACTGATAAGTGTAAAATCTGATTAAAATATCTCGCACAGAATATTCATTGTTCATGTTATCGTGTAGCCACTAATCAAGCTTAAAATTCATTGTGTTTAAAGTTATTTACTTAAAAATTGGGTACGTATTTCATATACATTTAGGCTTTGGCATGTGTATAGCAAAGAATCATGGCAGAACGAAGGATCCATATCAGTTAGAATGAAGGATCCATGTCAGTTGCGGCATTATATTAATAACAGATTATGTAAAAAAGAATTTGTATTATAACCTAAACCATCAGCGAAACTGTGTATCTTGCGTATTTTCCACCACCTCAGTAACGTCACTCTTAACAGCCTGACACCCATTTATTCTTTTTCATCCTCTCGAAAGTAGTTCCTAATTAGTGGCTACATGATAACATGGTTACAAAACTGACTCCAAACAATGAATTCACATATAAAGTATCATACAGTATGAAACATTAGGGTGCGTTCGGTTTATACCTCGAAAGCTACTTAGAATCCCACTCATGAAGCGCTCCTAGTCCTCCAACTGGAACGTAGGTGCAACCGCGCATCCCACTCACAGTAAATGAACAGGAGAATAGATAATGATGGCTAACATAGAAAAACATGAAAGATAGTAAATAAGACTTTATGTGAAGCCCGCGTTCGTAACTAAGTCTACAAAGTTCAAATGGAATTTAAACTCTTTACTTTCATCACTATATTCCTATAAGGCTATAAATATAGATGTGCAGTTTATCATATGTTTGTTATTCCCCAACTATCATCAACCTTTAAATCATAGATCATCAATTATCAAACCCGAAGAGAAATCATACACAAAATTCTTAAAGATCTTAAGCTGTGAAGTAGCTAAAGTGACCAAGCTTACCTCAGATACGCTTTGCATTATGGCTACTTCAAGACATTGGATCACTCTTTGCCTATCTGGACTTGATTTAACAGGCGACCCATCTATGTGTCCGATACAATATTCCTATAGCAGAAACCAAAAAATATTATATTGGCGTAAGTGAATTTAAAATAAAATGTGAACGAAAACAATGGAAGTTGCTAACATAATGAGGTTCGGGTACCTCAGTATCCACATTCTTATATCCTTTAAAGTACAAAACTAATTCAAATTATCTTACAGGGTACACAAATCCAAACCCTTATAACCAAATTAGAAGTAACAGTAGTAATACCTTTCATCTCCATTTAAAACCAGCAAAACCAAAAACGCTTCAAGAAAACGCGAATACTCTAAATACATAATCATCGGGCGGGACACAAATATCAGCTATAATTATGAATACAAAGAATATAAGATTAAAAATAAACACGTAACCTATTCTAAGGCATAAAAACAAACACTTGGTCTGCATAAATACAAACACCTTAATTCATCAAATAAAATCACAAAATTAAAAACCCATATCTTGGATTTTAATAAAATCAAATGATGGATTCCATAATCGGTCGAAATCCAAAATTGTTTTAAAGCCAATATAAGAATTAACCATGTTTCCTTATACCAAACAGTAATTCATTGTAATAGAACTCTATAAAGATGAAAGAAAAATGATAAACATGTGATAATCTTTGGATCGATAGTGGAGATGGCGGCTAATAAGGAAGGGTTAAAGATGAAAAGGATTTTATGTTGATGGTTTGTATACTGAATAGGGACACTTCATACTCAATAATGAAAACTATAATTGTTGTTGTAACTGCCATGTCCATCTACCTTCATGCGTATTCATTGTGCTGAGTTTTGCAAAAGAAGTATTTGGTTCAGAGTCATTAATACTGTAGTAATTGTATCTTGAAACTGAATCATCAAAACGCAGGTTAGATAATCAAAACATAAATTAGGCATAGAAAACTTGATTGCAGCATCATTAATACAGCCACATTGAATGTGAAAACTGTATTTTATAGTATACGAGGCATGCAGACCCGTGCGATGCACACGGCTTGTGTCAATTTTTTTTTTCTCATGTGGTTGCTTGCATAATGATTTTGTTAGAATATTGATGCGTTAGTCTGATTGTATACTTTGGGAATTGGCCGTGTAATGTTTAGATGCGTTGTTGAACATGCAAACCCGTGTGATGCACACGGGTTGTATATAAGTGTTTATTGCATAATGATTCAGGCTACTTCAAAATAAGCCCTTAAAGAAATGGTATTAGTATATTAATGTGATTTTTTTTAATCTTTTTCTCGTCGAATACTTGTTGGACAATGCAAATAATTATTTACATATCTACATTCTAATTCTACATCTTATATAGCTGGATATGTGAAGAGTAATGTGAAACACTTCTTATTCTTGATGTTTTGGAGTCTATCATAAAAAATCATCAATAAAGTGGACTATAACTCTTAATGGTTCTGTGAATGTTGGTACCCATGGGCATTCGTCCCATGTAGAAGAAGATACAAAGGACTTTTGGTTTTGGAAAACTTAATGACACTCTATCATAATACTCCCAATTTAATAACATTGTACTCAATCTTTATATAGATAAAGAAGATTGTAAATGCTCCATGAATTGATGATTATGTAACTGCAACATAACTAGAACTTTTATAAAACACCGGGTATGTAAACAGGCTTTGAGTGTTGATGGGTTTTAATGAGGCTCAGTAATGACAAATGGTATTCAATTTAGGGGACTCAATCTTTATAGGGCTCAATCTTTTAGTATACCATTGATCATGCCATTTATTCACATGGATTTATACAATATACAAAGCTTGTGTTACACAACTTGAAGCCTACCACAAATATATCATCCAATAGAACACACACATAAATTACTTATCTATAACAACAAAGAAAAAAAAAGTTCTATAGCCTAAAGCTTACAGCCTAAAGCATAAAGCCTAATTTTGAAATTTCGGGTTCCCTTTCATGGGGATCCCTAATTTCGACCAAAAGAGAATACCGAACACTGTTCGAATGGACCGAAATTCCAGGTTCCCTTTCATGGGATTCCCTAATTTCTTTTTTTTGTTTTTTTTTTTTTTTTTTTTTTTTTTTTTTTTTTTCTTTTTTTGTTTTTTTTTTTTTTTTTTCTTTTTTTTCTTTCTTTTTTTTTTTTTTTTTTATTTTTTTTTTTTTTTTTTTGCAGTCTGAGGTGTCAGTACGAGGTACTGTAGCGATGACGGCTGGACCAATCAGAGGGTGACACGTGGCGCTGGCGTATTTCAGTCCGAGGTACTTTAGCGTCAGTACGAGGTAGGCGTGTGCAATAATAAGGCGGTTGGTGGGGTGCAAAATGACCAAATTACCCCTAGATCCAGCAATATCATTGGTTGAGTACCTGAAAGGACGAAAATACCCCCACCTACTTGGGCTATAAATAAAGACACGCACAGCAGCTCATTGGTGTTAGAATTTTAGTTAGATTTTAGTGTGTGTTTTTTAGTAGTTTTAATTTTAGGAGTAGAATAGTTTAGATTATTTTAGCTTATTATTGTAAAAGCTTTTTAGCTTATTCTCAACTTATTGTATTGGCTTATTTCTCATGAATGAAGATGCTTTTTAAGGTTGGTTTTAATTAATGCTTTTTATCTTTATGCTTATTATTTATGCTTATTCTTCTACTCTTTCTTTTCTTTTGCTTATTTCTAAATAAGCTCATGCTTATAGCTTATTTTTGGATCCGATCTCTTAAGCTTATATTCTAATAAGCTTCTTAATTTACGCTAGAAACTATCATGTTACTCGTTCACAACCATCGGGTGCCCAAAATAGAAAACGAAAGAAAAAATAAAAAGAATCTAATAAAGCTCAATTTGGATATTTGAAACCGTTTGTTGTTAGACAAAAAAAGAATAGTAACGTTGTTGAAGAAAATATTAAAAATCCTATAAACAATGAAAATCCGAAAAATGACGATGTTGATGTTAATGAAATTAACAATTTTGATGTTATAGAAAGTAGTTTGTTAGCAAGTGTCGATTATGACAAGATAATCGATGAATTTGCTTCAAGAAACGCACGAAGACATCGTTTTAGGTGATATAGGTAGAGAGTGTGATTCAAAGTTTATTTCATTGTATCGTAACATTTTACTTAATAAATAAGTTCGGCGTGTGGATGAGCCGCCTAGCTTGACTAGGTTTCAAACCCCTAAAAGATCGTGTGTGTTTTGTTTATAAGGGGGCATATTTTAGTCGGCTCGCCCCGGGCATCAAAAACCTTAGAACCGGCCCTGATATCTTTGTAAGTTTGATTTTTTATATTCATCTTTTAGTTTTATAACTCAAATAAACTATTAATTTACTATGTAGTCTAGTCTAGAGATTTTGGTAGTTATTAAATATATACCAACAACCTCACAAATATTTAAGCAGTATAATAAACTTTATTTTTAACACAAATGGGTTTAGGGGTACACCCGTGGGTATTTAAGCGGGTACCCTCGTGGGTTTCTTAAATGGGTACACCCATGATGGATACGCATTACCCGTCACTCACCCACCACCTACCGATGGGTACATATTTTCACACACAACCCACCCGCGGGTGAAAAATAACAGGATTATCCACCCATTTACGTGCGGGTACCCATGGGTTATGGATTTTTTCTCGCCCGTTGCTATCCCTACTTCTCACAAAAACTTTAACATGATCCATCGTATTCAAATTGAACTTGATAACTACTAATCCAGCATAACATAAACAACATCAAAAACCAGATATCCTAAAACCAAAGTAAAGAAATAAATTACATTTTGAAATCACCAATATCCTCGTTTTATAATGATTTTATATTCAAAAATTAATTACATTTTGAAATTACCAATATCCTCGTTTTATAATGATTATAAAAAATACCTCTTTTTTAAAAACCAAAAATATGGTTTTACATAGAATTTTAGTACCGTACAACAAATAATATAAGGTAGCGCTCCAATAGTTAGGTTTGCGTATCATTTTTAAATTT
>BQNB010128344.1:0-13081 GCA_026074375.1 Tanacetum coccineum | reverse complement strand
CTCCGCCTAAAGGGAGCTTGTTGACATAGTAAAATCTCGAGTAGGATACTCGGGGAGTGGAGTAGGGCAAAGAGGATCTTCGTAGCCAAACCACTATAAATTTTGGTGTCATGGTTTTATTGTTCATTCCCTCATCTCTTTATAATGTTGTGATTCTTAATTATTGTTTGTTTAGTTAATATTAGTATATATATATATATATTGTTGGTTCATATTGTTGGTTGTTTGAACATATACTCGAATCTAACAATTTTAGAAGTAAAATTTTAAAACGCTAATTAACCCGTAAACTATTCAACCCCTCTTCTAGTTTCCACAACGACCTTAGGTATAAGATTAGGTATGTGTTTTTCAGGTCTTTTAGCAAAGGTCAGCCACTGACCACCAGGAAACAAATTAAAGAAGCCCCTAAATAGTTTAATAGTAGGCTCATAGCCATACGCTTGGCACATAACAGCAAAGGTAATAAGTTTGGCGCAGCCAAAGGGATTGAGCCTAGACAAGTGAACCTTAAAGTATTGAATAACGTCACAGAAAAATTTAGGGATAGGCAACCTAAGATTAGAAAGGCTAAAACAATGCGTAAACAGAACAACGTACCCATCAGGGGCGTCAAATATGGTCTCATTACGCTTGGGAAGCATCACTTTGTACTCAGGAGGAACAAGGTAGACAGAATGGAAATCAGACAACTCTTCCTTCGTAAGAACACATGTTTGTGAACGGATTATATGTTTTGCACTCATAATATAGAGGAGAGGAGTAACGATCTTACCTTTTTAAATGCTTAAACAAGGCGAAGATTATGGAACAAAGAGGTGAAAGAGGTAAAAAAATGGTAGGGTTTTTGATTTCAGTATTTTATAAGGAAAAATTTACTTAACAATCGTAGACGTGTAGGGATGATAAGTCATCCGGATTCAAACTTGGATAGGTCGTGATTTGACAATCACGTTGACCGAGTCGCGACTGTTGAGTATTAATTCACCTTTAAATCTCAACCAACTCCCTTTAAAGAGGGATTAGCATTTAATGCGAACATCACGCGTATTTATCGGGCTTCGATAAAGGGCTTCGATATTGTGTTATTTTAGAGTCAAAAGCAATGCATCCATAGATGTATACATCACATTTGACAGGGGGGCTTGATGACATACCCTCCCCTTCGAGCTCAAAATGGATTTACTCCCAACTATACCTAGAAACTTTTGAATAGTTTCTAGTGACGTAAAATTATCTTTGTGATGGTTACCAGTATGGGAATCTGCTATGCGAAAACCCACACCCTTCGTGGTAAGGTCTTCAACGAAAATAGGGCAGAGGCAGACTTGGCCAAGTCAAAACCCACGTTCTCCCTCTCTACCAAGGCTTTTTTGCCAAGGTAGAGATCGTGGTACATTTAACCCTATAATCCCCTAAAATCGTGGAACACCCCCACGATCACCGGCTTATGTGCAAGTACTATGTTCCAGCCTATTTATCATCACCTATAAATAGATGGACATGCACCTCAGGTTTATTTATGCTCTCAGCACTTACCTACATACTTTTACATACTTATTACTCCCAAAGCACATACTTACTCTCACGCCAGAGGTGATTCGCAGGGACACCCCTTGCGCTTCACTTAACATAGTGTTTTCATTCACAGTTTATCTACGGCTTGGCAAGCAGACATGCAGCCTCAAATTCTTCGATCCCTATCGAAGCCTGGTCGTGCCCATATTTGCACAATCATGGCTAATTCTACAGGCTTTGACGAAAGAACTGCGGAAATGATATTTTGAAGTCGAAAGTAATACATCCATAGATGTATATATTGCATTCGACTGGGGGCTTGATGACGTACCCTCTGAATCGGCTCAAAGGCCTCCCCTCCGAGCTCGATCAGGATCTACTCCCAATGACACCTAAATACCTTCGAATAATTAATAGTGGCGTAAAATCGTCTCAACAATGGTTACCAGTAAGGTAATCCGCCACTTGAAGCCCAACGCCCTCCGGGGTGTGCCCTTCGATGAAACTAACGAAGAGGTAAGACTTAACTAGGTCAAAACCCACGTTCTATCCCTGCCAAGGCTTTCCCGACAAGGTAGGAATCATGGTACATGTTCCCTGTAATCCGCTTAAATCGTGGGACACCCCCATGATCACCAGCTATAGTGCAACACCTTGTTCCAGCCTATTTCATCACCTATAAATAGATGGCAATGTGCCCAGGTTTGATTACACTCTCAATACCAACATTTCCTTATATACGCACTTACTGCAATCATAAACCAATACTACTCTCACGCCGGAAGTGATTCGCAGGATCACACCCTTGCGTGTCACTTAACGTAGTGTTTCCGTTTTTGTTGTCACATGTTATATACGGCTTGGCAGTTCAACCATCACCATCCAACTCTTCGATCACCATTGAAGCCTGAACATGCCAAATATTGCACAATCACTTATCTTGTTTACATAATGGACACCGAACTACATTATATGGCTTGAGTAAGTGTTGTGCTTTTATAACTCTTTCGTAATCAGTTACATGAAAAAGACATGTTTAGGGATGTACTCCGAGTACTACACTATGAGGGCTCGATACCATGGCTATTAGACTTGGCGCCATGGTACCAGCCAAGCCTTGAGAACATCGCACCACGTCGGGCCTCACGCCATAAGCCCTCGCGCCATAAATACCAGCCACCATGATTGGTTTTTTTCTAATTGTGTTTTGTGGGTTTGTTTGTGATGTGTTTGTGTTTGTATTTGTGTTTGTGAGTTTTTTTTAATGTTGCTATCATTTTTCCGATGGTTTGGTTCGTCGGAATTAAAATTGGAGAAGAAGACTCAGATTCTAGAATATAAAGAAAAATGGGAAAGTGAGAAAGTGTTATGTAGGTCAATGTCTAACGGTAGGCGACAAATATAATACAATATAGACTAGTCTACAATATATATTGGAACACTATATGTAATGTTTTTTTTAGTTTATCTGTCTTTTTTTACATGCAATAATAATTTTTTTAGAAATAACTATGTATATTTTTACATTGAGAATGTATAATGTTAAATGTTGTATACAAATATAGAATTTGTTTTTATTATGTTTTTTTTTAATTAAAAACTCAACTGTTTTTTAATTTTTACCCCTTAATTAATGTAATGTGTTTTGATTTTAATGAAGTTTATTTTAGTTTATATTTTATGTAAATGAAAAAAGAAAAGAAAATTGTCCAACGGCACTACATTTCTGGTGCCAAGGATACAGCACAAAATGTGATGCCAAAGGATTTCTGGTGCCATAGGGGTTTTTGCTGACGTGACAGTACTTTTTGCCAACGGCACGAGCCCGACGGCATCAGAGTACCCAGCTCTCTAAGTCATGCCACATAGATTATGATGCTATTTAGCCGAATATATTGCCAAAATTTACAAACTTCAAATTTCATTAGATTACCATCGTTATCTCACCACCATAAACGTATCATGCAATTGTTGTTAGAGTTGATGTAGAGTTGATGTTGTGGATTATTGTCAAGTTATGATAACGATTAAACCATACATTTTGCCATATCTATTGTGACCATCTTCAGTTATATTTGCAATCACTACAAGAAAAAGTAGAACAGTTGACGAAGTTTTCCCGGGCGACATTTGTCGCCCGGGAAAACCCACTAAATGACAAAAGTCTGTCCGACGTGGCACAAATTCTGATAGACTTTTTTTAGTCAAAGTTTTCAATTAAGTTGTCGGGCGACATGTCGCCCGGGATAGGTTGGTATAAAATTTGACCAAAACATCAACGAAAATCTTGGCGGCAATTTTTCCCGCTCATCTTTCCCGGGCGACATGTCGCCCGGGAAAGTTTTTATTAAAAAAAATAATTCACGTGAATGTTTAAGGGTTGTGATTAGTGTTAATTAACGTGTTTTAACATTTCCCGGGCGACATGTCGCCCGGGAATCTTTTTAATAATAAATTACACTGTTTTTAATATATATAAAACTGCAATTTTTTTTAATAAAAACTTTCCCGGGCGACATGTCGCCCGGGAAACATTTTAATAAAAAAATATACAGTTTTTAAATCAGTATTATTTATAGAATATATTTTATAATTATATATTATTAATTATAAAATAATTATTATATATTTGATAAATAATAACTATATAAGAAAAGCACTCCGTTTTCTCGGTTCGGTCAGGATATGCACTACCCTTCTATAGTTGAACATGATATACCGTATACTTTTTCAAGATGCACATTCGTCAAGTAACACAAAAACAAACATTCATTTAGTTAAATATTATACATACCACTTGTAGTAACACAAGCGAGGTCTAAGACCGATAATCATACGTGAGTTACAAACAGACACTTAAACATATTAGACTGATAATCATACGAGACTTACAAACAGACACTTAAAGCATACGAATTACATTCCAAATGACAAACTACTCCAAATCAAGTTTTCCCATGTCATTGTAAACTTCGTGAAGTAGTGCAGCTGAATTAACTGTGTGTTGTTCCGGATGCATATACATTTCCACCGTTGCCTCGAGTACCGTTATCTTATCAAGCAAGTGCTTGCAGTTTGAGCACTCTGCATTTCTTGAAGATCCCAGAGAATAGCTTTGAGGTGTTGAAGCTCCTGGAAAATAGCGTGGAGGTGTTGAAGATCCTGGAGAATAAATTGAAGTCGATGAAGATCCGGGAGAATAAATTGAAGTCGTTGAAGCTCCAGGAGAACCAACCAGTAGACGGACATGTCGCCCGATGATGACATCAAATAACGTCTATTTTATGGTATCATTTATCCCATGTTATTAACCCATTTTATATAGTTATTGCAAAGAATTGTTACTTAATCGTTTATATTTGAGATTTGCAGTAATTATCGAGTATTTGGCAAAAGATGGAGAAAAAGACATGTTTTGAAGCATAAACGAAGAGTTTGAGAAAGTCGCTGATTCTGACAACAATACGCCGTATCATTCTAGAAGCATATGCTGTATCTAAAGACTTTGAAGAACTCAAGACCATTGCCTGACTTTGAAGAATACGCCATTGATACGCCGTATATGATACATTGGTCAAAAATCAAGAAAAACACATTTGCAGCCAATACTCCGTATCCAAAAACCCCAATAATCTGTATTGGTCAATACTCCGTATCCAAGAAATCGGATATGGCGTATTGGTCAATACGCCGTATCCAATTATCAGATATGGCGTATCCAATTCCTACGCACGAATTTTGGAATATTTTATTCTTAGAGCCCACGCCAAGTCATCCAATACGCCGTATTGAGCTTCTCAATATGCTGTATCGAACCGACTTCCAGACCACTATATATAGACGACCCTAAACTCAGTTTTAGGCATGCAAGTAAATCCCTAAACCACTATGTCGATCAAGAGACGAATAAAGGAACATAGAAGGTTTGAAAAGAGCCTCAAGATCATAGAAAAACTATTGTAATCTTCGTGCAACCGAATACGCATTTGATTAAGGTTTTTTTTATTTTAATCATTCATATATCAAACCGTGTGTATTTTTACAATGACTATCGGATGATACCTTTAGGTATCAGCCATGTTTATGAAGGTTTAGTGTTTGGTTTGTTTATATCGATTGCTTAGTTTATCATTGATTGTTGATTATGTTTATCAATTTATACTTGTTTACGTGCTTAATTATGCGAACTATCATTTAACTGGGTCTAATCCTACATATTTAATGCGCTGCAACTTCGGTGTTGTTTGGGCGTAGGCTAAGAGTCTGAGATAGCTCTCATCCGTTGAACATCTAATGTACAACGATAGAATATCGACTCATCCGTTTGAAAATCTAATGTACAACGATAGCATATCGACTCATCCGTTGAACATCTAATGTACAACGATAGCATATCGACTCATCCGTTGAACATCTAATGTACAACGATAGCATATCGACTCATCCGTTGAACATCTAATGTACAACGATAGCATATCGACTCATCCGTTGAACATCTAATGTACAACGATAGCATATCGACTCATCCGTTGAACATCTAATGACAAACGATAGCATATCGGACTCATCCGTTAAAACATCTAATGTAACAACAGATGGCATATCGACCTCATCCGTTAAACTCTAATGTACAACGATAGCATATCGACTCATCCGTTGAACATCTAATGTACAACGATAGCATATCGACTCATCCGTTGAACATCTAATGTACAACGATAGCATATCGACTCATCCGTTGAACATCTAATGTACAACGACAACATATCGACTCATCCGTTAAACATCTAATGTACAACGATAGCATATCGACTCATCCGTTGAACATCTAATGTACAACGACAACTTCATCGACTCATCGTTGACTCTTAATGTAGCAACGATAGTATATCGATCATCCGTTGAACAATTTACAATTTATAAACGATAGCATATCGACTCATCCGTTGAACATCTAATGTACAACGATAGCATATCGACTCATCCGTTAAACATCTAATGTACAACGATAGCATATCGACTCATCCGTTGAACATCTAATGTACAACGACAACATATCGACTCATCCGTTGAACATCTAATGTACAACGATAGCATATCGACTCATCCGTTGAACATCTAATGTACAACGATAGTATATCGACTCATCCGTTGAACATCTAATGTACAACGATAGCATATCGACTCATCCGTTAAACATCTAATGTACAACGATAGTATATCGACTCATCCGTTGAACATCTAATGTCGCCCGGGAAAGCCTTTATTAAAAATATTTTAAAAGTTTATTAAAAACATATAGTTTTTAATTATTTTAAAAGTGTATAATTTTTTTTATTAAAAATCTTTCATTAAAAAAATATAAAAAAAATTAGTAAAAATTATACATCTTTTAATTTTTATAAAAGTTTCTCAGCCTCACATTTTAATTGAACTACAACATTTTAATTTTTATAAAAGTTTATAAAATATTTTAATTTTTCATTTAAAAATATTTTAATTTTTTATGAAAACCTTTCCCGGGCGACACGTCGCGGGGATTTCACTTATTAAAAAATTATAAACTCTTTCCCGGGGCGACATGTCGCCCGAGAAAGTATTTATTAAACTATTTTAAAAAGTTTATTAAAAACATATAGTTTTTAATTAATTTTAAAAGTGTATAATTTTATTGTATTAAAAATCATGCATTTAAATAAAATATAAAAAAATTTACTAAAAATTATGCATCTTTTAATTTTTATAAAAGTTTCTCGCCTCACATTTTAATTGAACCTAAAACATTAAAATTTTAATAAATCTTTTAATTTTTATAAAAGTTTCTCAGCCTCAAATTTTAATTGAACTACAACATTTTAATTTTTATAATAAGTTATAATTTTTATACAATCCTTTCCGGTCGAATATGTCGCTCCTGGGGAAACTCTTTATTAAAAATATTTTAAAAAGTTTATTAAAAACATATAGTTTTTTAATTTTTTAAAATGTATAATTTTTTTTATTAAAAATCTTTCATTAAAAAAATATAAAAAAAATTACTAAAAATTATACATCTTTTAATTTTTATAAAAGTTTCTCAGCCTCACATTTTAATTGAACTACAACATTTTAATTTTTATAAAAGTTTATAAAATATTTTAATTTTTATTAAAAATATTTTAATTTTTAATGAAAACCTTTCCCGGGCGACACGTCGCCCGGGAATACCTTATTAAAAATTATAAATCTTTCTCGGGCGACATGTCGCTCGGGAAAACCTTTATTAAAAATATTTTAAAAGTTTATTAAAAACATATAGTTTTTAATTATTTTAAAAGTGTATAATTTTTTTATTAAAGATCTTTCATTAAAAGAATATAAAAAAAAATATAAAAAAAAATTACTAAAAATTATTCACAACTTTAATTTTTCTAAAAAGTTTCTCAGCCTGCATTTTTAATTTGAAACAACAAACATTTTAATTTTTATAAAGTTTATAAATTATTTTAATTTTTATTAAAATATTTTAATTTTTTTATTAAATATATTTTAATTTTAATGAAAGCTTTTCCTGATGCGGACACGTTCGCCCGGGGATTACCTTATTAAAAATTATAAATCTTTCCCGGGCGACATGTCGCCCGGGAAAGAATTTATTAAAGAATTATACATCTTTTAATTTTTATAAAAGTTTATAATTTTTAATAAATCTTTCCCGGGCGACATGTCGCCCGGGAAAGCTTTTTATATTTGCTAAAAAGGCCCTCCAAAATTTTCGTTGTCGCGCCAATTTGCGCTAAACGACAAAACTGGATGTTTCCCGGGCGACATGTCGCCCGGGAATGTCGCCTGGGAAATATCTGTCATCAAAAAGCAGATCTGTGTTTTCAGTTGTATAACACAAACGATAAAACGCTAAAAAAAACTTTTTTTTGGAGTATTTTGCAGGCAACACACCACAAATCAATCACCACAACTCACCAACTACTCTCACCACCACCCTCTCACCACGCAAGCTCATCACCACACTCGACACGACGAAACGGAGCACACCGTAACACTATATTATAATTCTTCCTTTCCTCCTCTAAACATAATTCTTTCCTTAACCCTCTAAATTATAATTCTACATCTTCTTTTTCTAAACCTCTAAACAAGTTTGATTTTTGGTGGTGGTGGATCTTCGAGCCGAGTTATTCAAGGTTTGGATTTTTGATTTTGGTATAAAAGTTTGATAATTATAATAAATTATTATAATTGAACTTTGTTGATTTTTTTTTGGCAGTGAGTCAGCCGAGACGAGCCGAGACGAGCATAGCAGCCGAGTCGGCCGAGACAGCCTAGCCGAAAGTATGTTATAACTTTTTTTTATCCTTTTGGTATCCCCGGTGACATGTCGTTCGGGGAATGATTATTGGGATTGACACTGTAAAACGTACATCCAAACACTCCTATGATGCGTATATGTATTTATTTTATCGAACCCTTTAGGAATTTTTTAGAATTTTTGTGAATAATTTCGGAAAATCCCCGTCTGATTTTAATCATCCTATAGAAAACCCGTCCGAAATTAATTTATTAGAAATTAATTTCGGAAAGTCCCTGTTGGGACTACTTTTTGAACGTTTGTCTCATTGTAGGTTATGAATGCGCATCTAATTGGTTTACTATTTGAGTTGATTCGACAGTGTTTTCACTTTTACTCCTACGATTATGTCTTTTAAACCACATATTGGGGAGTTGAGGGGAACATGGCGGCGCAATTTTCTCAAATAGGTTAAAAATCGGTTATACGCATTCATATATGAGAAGAATCATTCAAGATGTTGGGTTAAGATTGCCTTCCTAGTTGCACTAGGTGAAACAAATACATCTCGTATGCCCTCGTTTGAATGGGTTTAATTAAGTTGCATATAATAACTAGTTGTATCGTTAAAACGCAGTTATGCTTTTATTATTTTGTTCATAAATTTCTATATGTTATCCTAATGCTACCTGTACAGATGTCAGCTGATGTCGCACGGGGTCATGGCTGTGACGGTGGAGATGATGATCATCCCCCTCCATATCAGGTACCCACCGTCTGTGGGGGTTGCTTAGGCAACCGAGGTAAGAATTTCTGGATTATTGTAATACAAGCATAAACTTGATACATTGGAATTTGGCTTTCCTTGAATTTTTATGACTTTGTCACTAATTGAATTTTGAAGTAAGAGGCACCCAAAAGCCCATTTGTGGTGGAAGGAGATGCGGGCAGCCGCATTACCCGCCAGGAGACCCGGAACCTCGGTTTTTAAAGTCCATACGATAAGAGTGGGGCCCCATCTCGATCCGGTATGAGGTCTAACGATAACAGAAGAGACACTCTATGCATATCAGTGACCATGGGCTCATTGGGTCCAACTACCTTCGGGGAGTCGTTAGGGGTTGTCCTAGCAACTACCCTTCTTGGCGCATATGTCACCGGAGCGGAAGGCGTGGAGGTAGTGTGCAAAGATTGGCGGTTAGTTAATTTTATTATACTTTTATGTTTATTTCATTATAGTGTTCATATATTTATATTATGTATTTTTTTCTAAATTTGTTTATTTATTTATATCATATAATAAATAAACAAATTTAGATAAATATTAATTTATATACTATTAACTGTCTTTGTTGTATTTGTATTGGCCAGAACCAGTTTGAATTGAGTCCCCACATAGAATAGAATTCGACGCTGGCCACAAATTTTATGGGGACATCCAGCAGCACATGCCAAAAGATCTACAATGGCAAGAAGGATGCTCTCAAGAAAGATATTGGGTTCCTAAGAGGACGGGAATTATGACCTGGAGCGCTCTCAGACACGGATGTCCCTCGTACATTTTGAGGTAATTTTGGATGCGCAGCTTGCATTTTGGATGATCCCAAGAACCTTGACCGGCGGCTGCCAAAATAAACAAAACCGAGCAAGAGCAAAGGTCGTTATGCCGACAGGATTCCCGGTCTATTGCGCCACTACGAGATAATTGATGTAATATTAAACATAATAATTATTTACTTATATATATTATATACTATTATATATATATATATATATTATTATATATATTTATATATATTTATATATAATTAAAACGCTTTGGTGTGTTGTGATTTGTCGTTTTTAATTTGTTTCTATTATATTCGTGTGTTTGTGCAGATGGAGGACCTCAGCTACTAGAGAGTACCCGTCGCCTGATCCACACCTTCTTTTGACGCATACTGTTGGCGGCTGTATTCTTGAACCCCGAGCGTACCAAAGCTCTTTATTGTAAGTTTTCTGTTCCAAAACACGCACTTTAATGATTTATCGAGAAAATAAGGTAGTGACCCGGCTAATATATTAACTAGGTTGTAAGTTTTGTGACTACACTAGGATGAGCTGCTGAGGCTACGGGTCTAGGCTCCAACACCCCACGGGATCTCTTTGTGCCCTAAATGGAGGATTAAGATCATGGTCATTGGTTCGCGGGGCAAGCAGCGGGGCAACATTCACTGTGTTGGAAGGGTTTTGCCAGGGATAGGCACAGGTCATTCCTCCCCATCTCAAAAGCCTCGCACTCCGCAGATAATGCTAGGCTCAAAAAGAGGTGTCGAAGCGGATCACGAAACAAGTGTGACATGTTCATGAGGTATTAGGAGATGACGACAATGTTTTCTCAGAGCTTAATCAAACTTGAGTACAACTGAGTACCGGGTGTGGTGGCAGTGGGAGTGGCGGGCTGGCGGGTGCGGGGTATGATGAGCCAGGAGTTGATGATGGTACGGCGGCGAGGATGAGGAGGATGAGGACGATAGTTAGGGGATTTTGGGTAAGTATATGCTATTTTGTGTCTTGAAGTATATATTGGCGACCCTTATGTGAATATTTGTTTCCCCGTACGTTTAGAACATGTTATCTAAGTGAATAATTATTTTGATGGGGGGGGAACCTTGTATCTTGCGGTTAATGGAAGTCTTGTGACTTCGTCACCCGTTTTGTAGATTATATTGTGTTTATTCGGATTTTGAACGTATTTAGCTCTTTATTATATCAAATGCGTTGATCGTATTGTGTTTTGGTACAAGTTGTAATGTATTTGGGTAGATTCTATATTGGTTTATACAGGTTTGAGTTTTGGTAGATTTTTTCCGGAAAAATTCCGGAAAAAATCTGGAAATTGCCTGCTGTGCAGGCTGCACAAAAAAAAATTTGCAGACTTTTCCCGGGCGACATGTCGCCCGTGTAACCTTAAATAAATATTTCTTAAAATTATTCCAGTGGCGACATATCGCGGGGAAATATAAAAAAATATATATTTAAAACTATTCCCGGGCGACATGTCGCCCGGGAAATATTAAAAAAATATATATTTAAAATTTTTCCCGGGCGACATGTCGCCCGGGATTCACATTAATAATTTATTTAATAAACTTATTTTAAAATTATTCCCGGGCGACATGTCGCCCGGGATTCCTATTAATAATTTATTTAATAAAATTATTTTAACATTTTCCCGGGCGACATGTCGCCCGGGATTATGACTAATTAATTAATTATATTTTCCGTATCCGGGCGGACATGTCGGCCCGAATTACCTTCTACCGTTGGCACTTAATTGTTTGACTGAACTATGTGGGTCCGACGATGTGGCCCGGGAATGTCGCTCCGGGAAGGAATCCATTCGTGCTTTTCCGATCCACTTATCCCCGGCGACATGTGCCCGGTAACGTCATCCCCAGCGACAAGTCGCCCGGGATACCCTGGATTTGTCGCTGGGGAATATGGCAAATGTTGTAGTGAATTTTACCGTAAAGTTAAACAATATATAGAGAAGCTAGCAGACACAATGCAAATGTTGTTTCCTCCATTGCCAATTTGATAGTAAAAGGAATCAAAGTCTCATCAAATTTCAATTTATCATAGTATATGAATGACTATGACACGAAATATTTAGAGGTTGTTTGGTTTGTGAAGTGGCATTACTATGGTTATGTTGATGGCAATGCGTTTGTAATCCCACTACTTTTGGTGGATACGAGATAGACTCACACTTGGTGTAAGCAACAACACGGCTCATGAGTTTTTGATGAGACAGTGATACCATCACTGATATGATGTAGACTCACTTATTTGATATAATTGGTAACAAAGCATAATTCACAAGTTTAAAGAAAACGTGTGTCGCAAAAGGACCCCCAAATAAGTGTATGCGTAAATCTTGCTTTGTTTACATAATGGACACCGAACTACATTCTATGGCTTCAGTAAGTGTTGTGTTTTTTTAACTCTTTTGCAATCAGTTACATGAAAAAAAACATGTTTAGGAATGCATTGTGAGTGCCACTCTAAGTCATACCACATAGATTATGTCGCTATTTGTCCGATAGATTGTCCAAACTTTACGAACCTTAAAATTCATTAGATTACCATCATTATGTCACTACAAGAAAAAAGTCTTTTAGTGACACATAAAAAGTGTCAAAAAATGTCCAAAAAATGTCACTAAATGCCCCTCTTTTTTCACCTTCACTTATAAAAAGTGTCATTAAAAGTCCAGGCGGTAAAAGTATATAGTGA
>BQNB010128343.1:0-16928 GCA_026074375.1 Tanacetum coccineum | reverse complement strand
TCATTTAATAGTGAATCAAATCTATAAATCAAAAATTTGATTCACAAATCATTGTTAAAATCGAGTTATGATAAAGATTAATCAAAACTGTACATATGATTCAATATTGTAGTTATATCGCAAAATAAAAAGATTTTTAACATTGATTCAATATTTTTTTAGACATTTTGAATTAAAATAGCATTAAAATGAGTTCTACGCTTGAAAATTTTGAATCAAAGTTAAATATCTATCGTTTTTGAAAACCTTCTCAATCTTCTCAAAATAAAAACCATCTCAATCGATCCAGCTTATATATATATATATATATATATATATATATATATATATATATATATAGTGACCTTCTCGCCTACCTAACGTTACCTATGTCCTTCCTCGTGTAGATAATGCCACCAAGGATGACGACACGAAGTGCTGGTCAGGCAACTGCCGCACCACGAGGAGGAAGGACAGGTGGACGGACTGGTAAGGAAGGTGGTAGAATTAGAGGTTAATCTGGTTATCAGGGTAGTGGTAGGATTGATGGTCAAGGTGGCCAAGTAGGTGGTCAAGGTAGTGAGGTGAATGGTGGTGTTGACGAAGTCCCTGACTTCTCCACTATGATTGCACAACAATTGAAAATTTTACTTCCCACTATTGTAGCCCAAGTAGGTAGCCAAGGTAGTGATCAGGGAATTGGTAGTAATCAAAATGGTGATGCTGTAAATGACGACATCCAAGGCGATGTTTGGAATTTCATTGAGAACAACGACCGTAGGGGTTGTGCCTATAAGGAATTCTTAGCTTGTAACCCAAAAGAGTATGATGGTAAGGGAGGTGCAATAGTGTATATCCGTTGGATTGAGAAGATGGAATCAGTTCAGGATATGAGTGGGTGTAGGGATAATCAAAAGGTAAAGTACACTGCTGGATCATTTGTTAGTAAGGCTCTTACATGGTGGAACTCTCAAATCCACACATGAGGTTGAGAGGCCGCTGTAGGTATGTCATGGGAAGACTTTAAGACTTTGACTAGAGAGGAATTTTGCCTAAATAATGAGATGGAAAAGTTGGAAACTAAGTCGTAGAATCAGGCCATGGTCGAGGCTGGCCATGCTGCGTATACTGATAGATTCAATGAGTTGGCTAAGTTAGTTCCTCACTTAGTTACCCCTGAGAACAAAAGTATTGCAAGGTACATTTATGGCCTTGCTCCATAGATTCGACGGATGGTGGCAGCAACGGAGCCAACGACCATTCGAAAGGCTATGCAGATTGCTGGTATACTGACTGATGAGGCCATTAGGAATGGGTCACTAAAAAAGAATCATGAGAAGAGAGGGAATGGTGGAGAGCCTAGTAAAGATAGGAATGGGAGGGATGATAACAAGAGAACTAGGACTGGGAATGCTTTTGCTACAACCACAAACCCTGTTAGGAGAGAGAACATGGGTACGACACCCAAGTGTACCACCTGTAACTTTCACCATCCACCTGAGACACCCTGTCGCACTTGTTTCAACTGTAACCGCCCATGACATTTTGCTAAGGATTGTAGAGTGGTGCCTAGGAATGTGAACCCCATCAATGCTAGAAAACCAACTGCTAGGACATGTTACGAGTAGAGTAGTACTAATCATTTCAAGGCAGCTTGTCCTAGGTTGAATCAGGCTCAGAGGCCAGGGGAAACCATCAGAACCAAATTATGGCTATTAATGAGGGTCAAGGTCATAGGAACAACAGTAACCAGGCACGTGGAAGGGCATTTATGTTGGGAGCAGAGGAGGATCGCCAAGACCCGAACATCATGACGGGTACGTTCACTTTGAACAATCATTTTGCCACAACCTTATTTGACTTTGGTGTTGACTATAGCTTTGTTTCCACTACTTTCATACCTCTGTTAGGCATAAAACCTAGTGACCTAGGATTTAGTTATGAGATTGAGATAGCTAGCGAACAGCTAGTAGAAATCGATAAGGTCATTAAGGGTTGTAAACTAGAAATAGAAGGTCACGAGTTTGATATTAATTTGATACCATTTGGAAGCGGGAGTTTTGATGTGATCATAGGAATGGATTGGTTATCCAACCATAAGGCTGAGATAATTTGTCATGAGAAAGTAATTAAAATACCCCTACCGGACGGAAAAGTACTTAGAGTTATAAGAGAAATACCGAAGGAGAAAATGAAGCATGTTATGAGTGCTAAGGCCAAGGAACAAAAACAAGAAGAGATGGTAGTAGTGAGAGATTTTCCTGAGGTGTTTTCGAATACCTATCAGGATTACCCCCTATTCGGGAAATTGAATTTCGGATTGAGTTAGTCCCTGGAGTAATACCGGTCGCGAAATCTCCCTATCAATTGGCACCTTCTAAAATGGAGGAGTTGTGGGGTCAACTCAAAGAACTCTAGGACAAAGGTTTCATCCTGTGGAAAACTAGAAGGGGGGTTGAATAGTTTATCGCTTTTTAAATTAATGTTTTGTTTATAAAAAATTTAGTTCGACTTTATGTTAATTCACAATATGCACAATATGAACAATTTAACTAATCAAGTAAGTAATGATAAGATATAAATTCACTACGTCAACAAGCTCCCTTTAGGCGGAGAAAACCGTACATAACTTAGCTTACATCAATTTCCGACACTAAGCGAAATGTCGAGTTCTAATCCTAGCTAGAACCAATCTATCATAAATAAACACACCACTTCACGATAATACACAACTTGGCTTCAGTACACAACTTCTCTCTACTTCACAACTTCACTTTGCTTCACAACTTCACTTCACCAAGACACTACTACGATCACACCAATCTATCACTACTTTCTAAGATCACCCCAATCTAACTATACTTACAATGATCACAACAATCTACTTATTGTAACACCCCCAAAATCAGGTAGCAGCGGAATGGTAACAATGGGGTGCTACGTCAAAGTACAACATCCAAGATATAGGAAACGACCATAAATGGACGTTTAAGACAAGATTTCATTCGATGCCATAGCAAAATATCAGAGTTTATACATTAGGTCCCATATGTTTTAAAAGAGTAATAAACATTTCAATTACATATTTAATTAAACAAAAGCTTCATAATACACCTAAGAAAAGTAAGACCTACGACTGGGGTGAGGAGCAGGAGAATGCATTTCAAACTTTAAAGGATAAGTTATGTAATGCACCTGTTCTAGCTCTCCCCGATGGACCCGAAGATTTTATGGTATATTGTGATGCGTCCAGGTTAGGACTAGGTTGTGTGTTGATTGATGACATCAAATAACATCTATTTATTAGCATCATTTGTCCCATGTATAATGCTCGTTTTATATTGTGTTATATAAGATTTGATACTTAATCACTTATTTGTATGAATCTCAGTTATTATCGAGCATTCAGCAAGCGATGAAGAAAAGGACGTGTTCTGAAGCATAAACGAAGAGTTTGAGAAAGTTGACTGATTCTGACATGAATACGCCATATCTAAATACTTTGAAGAACTCAAGACCATTGCGTGACTTTTGAAGAATACGTCGTATCCACATCAGCAGATACGCCGTATATGATACTTTGGTCAACTATCAAGAAAAGCACGTTTCAGCCAATACTCCATATCCAAAACCTCAATACTCCATATTGGTCAATATGCCGTATCCGAAGAACCAATACTCCATATTGGTCAATATACCATATCCAGAAAACGGATATGGCGTATCCAAAACGGATATGGCGTATCAGAACCAACTCAAGAAAATTATGGAATATTTTATTCTTGGAGCCCACGTCATGCAACCCCATACGCCATATTGAGTTCCAATACGCCGTATCGACCAATTTTTAGAGTCTATAAATACCAAATCTTTATACGCCTTCGGTTAGCATTATGTTTAATCGTTCATCTATGATTTCGTGTATTATTACAATGACTATTGGATAATACCTTTAGGTATTAGCCATGTGTATGATAATATAATGTTTTGATTTGTCTTTATATCAATTTTTCTTTATTTATTGCATGTTGATTATGTTTATCACTTCATACCCATTTATGTGCTTAATTATGTGTTTTACCTATCATTCAACTGGGTCTAGTCCTACATATTTAATGCGCTGTAACTTCAGTGTTGTTTGGGCGTAGGCTAAGAGTCCAGGATAGAAACATATAATGCTTATTCATATAACTAGAATAATAGGATCACCAAGAGAAAGCCCTGTTTTGATCTAGGGTTAAGTGGATAGGTAGACTAAGCCGGTGACTTAGGATTACACATAACGTCCTGTTTCCATAGGTAGTTAAGTGGGCGTGAACTACTAGTATATGAATTTCCATTAAGCAGTAAGTTGGTAAAGCCTCCATGAGCTAGGATTCAATATAACCACCAATATAGTTTCCTAGATATATTATAATCAACGGTGTGAGCTTTATGAGGGTTTTGGTTAATTGTGACAGAATTAACTAGCGATAAACCTCGAGTCTAGGGAGAAGATCCTAACTTTGGAATGATATACCACCAACGAATTAATACAATCACTGCACGAATAGACAACCAAGGCATAATATTAGATTAAACTAGCTAATACATTTTCCTTACGTTTGACCGCTTCTCAATGTTTTGTTAATCACTTGTGTGCATTATTTATCATATCCTTGGGATAATTAGAACTAAAATCTTAGCAGTCCTCCTCAGGCAGAAAACCCCCCTTGCGTTAATTAGGTTAATAGATTAATTAAAAAAATAGGTTAATTAGTACTAAACCTAGATAAATAAATACCAGTAGAATTAAGAGTTCACTTCCACTCTTAGTGATCGACACCCTACTTACTACGAAACTACCACCGACCGAGTACACTGCCCGTTAAGTGTTTGTTTTTGGTTAAGTCGGCAAAATATAAATTTAAAACTTGAAATCATAAAATTAACACCACACAACGACACATCAAGTTTTTGGCGTCGTTGCCGGGGAGTGGATTGTTTAATTTTTTTTGTTTTATTTGGTAATTTAGATAAATCTGTTTTTCTATGTCTGTTGTATTATTTAAATGAATAAGACGTATCCATTTCTTTGAATACAGCGTATTCGACAACAAACATACGATACAGCGTATCCACAGTTACTGGAATACGACAGTATCGACTGTCTGATACAACAACAATTTTAGTTAGCTTTCTATTTAGTTTCTAGAATAGTTTTTTACTTCGAATTATGACTTTTTTCAGTCCTGTTTTTAAGAGAGACTCCTTACCGTTCAATTACCTTAACAAGAAAGGTAGACTATTGTGAAAGAAATGTTTGCTAAATTCAATGATGAAGGGTAAACATGAAAAACGAGGAATGGAGATATTCATTAAAGGGAATTTTGAAACGACCAACGATATTTGTTAAAGAACACGAAGCAACCATATTGAGTGAGCTGACCGATCGAGTGAACGAATTGCCAAAGGTTATGAGTAATGTTTTGATTCCAAAAAACGAATTCAAAGGAGTGAAAACCAGGGGAGGAAAGATGATGTCTGAATCCAGCAATAGGAAAAAATTAATAAAACTGGATTCAACAAGAATGAACCTCCCAGATTTGAACAAGATGTGCAAGAAAAGCCGCATGATGATGGCGTGGAAAATAAATCTTCAAGTATTCTTGAAAAAACTACTCAACCATTTGTAAAACCACAACAATCATATGTTTCCTTTCCCAAACCGATAGAAAAAAAAGAAGAACACTGCAATGAAATTTTTTGGAGAACCTAAACAACCTCGATATTAATAATTCGTTTATGCTGAAAAGCCTAAAGAAAATACCAAAACACGCTTAATATCCGAAGAGTTTACTGACGAATAAATCTAGACTTGAAGAAGCTTGTACGGAAACAATGAACGAAAGGTGCTCAACTGTCTTGCTCAACGAACTGCCATCAAAAGAAAAAGACCCCAGGAGTTTCACTATCCCTTGTCAAGTATTGGAGAAACATAAGGAAGCAGAAGACTTGGCCGCAGATCACTTATTTAGGTTAGAGAATCCGCATACGGGGGTGTTAAGTGAGAGGGAAATTGCTGATAAATTCTCTGACGAGCATTTAATGGCGCTAAAATCCAAGTCTAATAACGATGAACCATGGTATGCAGATTTTGTTAATTATATTGTTGGAAAGGTTGTTCCCCCAAATTGGACCTTCAAAAAAAGAAAGAGGTTTTTCTCGCAAGTCAAGACCTACTTCTGGGAAGAACCTTATGCATTTAAACTATGCGCGGATATTATAATGAGAAGATATGTGGCTGGAAGTGAAACCCTCGAAATTCTGGCGCATTGTCATTCGGGACCTACTGGTGGGCATCATAGTACTAATGTTACCGCAAAAAAGGTTTACGAGTCCGGATTCTATTGGCCTAGTGTCTTTAAGGATGCTAATGAGTACGTAAGACGATGTGATACATGTCAAAGATCGAGGAACGCATATTCAAGGAACAAAATGGCCTCAAAATAAACCATTGCAAGTATTAAATCTTTGATGTTTGGGATTAGATTTTATGTACTGTTTCCCGAATCTAAGGTAATAAATACATATTTGTGGCTGTCGATTATGTGCCAAAAGGTTGAAGCCATTTTTGACAAGATTGTCGGACAATAACAAAGATATATCTCACAAGTGGATCAAGTACTACTCCTTCCATGATGTGGTATAAGTAACATGTTAATGAAAATGTTGAGAGAGATTGTTAGCAAGCTTTCAAGACCTTGAGCATGAGGGTGGAGACAAAAGACCGCAAAGTGGTATAAAGATTCAAGGATAAAGATTCAGAGATCGCAACAGTCAAGACAAATCAAGGCTAAAGACCACGATATCAATATTTTGTCAAAAATATCAAGTTAAAGATCAAGATCCATGATCACAAGCATGCAAAAGGAATTTCAAAAGAATTCTCAAGACTACAAGGTTCCAAGACTCAAGACGTCACAAGAAGTGAAGCCATATGTGCAATGACCACCCCTTAGGGGGAGATTGTTAAACTTAGTTTTTATTAAAGTGTTGGTCATCAATATTCCTGAACCTTGTATTAGTCTAGTTTATGTTTTTGGGAATTCTATAAGCTAATTGGGTCTAAGTTACGGGCTTAAAGCCTATTAGATATCAAGCCTGGACCATGGAAGACCACTTAAACCCATGGCCAGCCAATGTATACTATATAAAGCCCTCTCTAATTGTGGAGAGGGTGTTGGTTCTCTTTCTTTCTTCTAAGTTAATCAACCACTCTTTTGTTTTCTCTCTAGTTCTTTATCTCTCTAAACATATATCTCTCTCTCTAGAATTCAAAGCATTTCGTGTATGTGTATGTGATTTGATAAGGTTATCAGAAAGAAAAGTGCTTACCGGGAGACAACCTGACTGTTTTTAATTGTTTGTCGTTTGTAATTTTAATTGTTTGATGAGTCTGTCTTCTCAGACATTCCATACGGCGTGTCGAACCTCTATGGATACGGCGTATGGATATGTCTGGACGTTATCAGTCCTTTAATTTCTGCATTTAAATTCCTACAACTTTAAAACATTTGTTTTTACAGGATGCAATACGGCGTATCCTTGGGTTTGGGATACGGCGTATTGACTACATGTACAGTATGTGTGTTTATTTTTTCTGCATTGTAACCATTGTAAAATCGAGATAGGAATTGCATGTTTTGTCTTCTAAACTTTTATGCAGGACCTTGCTGTAACAAAATCGACGAATTGGTGATGGTATACTCTGGAAAAAGACGTGTGTTGAACTAGTATAGGGATTCTGATGCCTCTTCAACACACTTTTGCTCAAGAACTCAAATTGGAGAATCATCCCGGGCAAAATATTAGGGGAGTTCCTCGTTCTAATTCTATTTCCCATTTTCTTTAATTGTTTATCTATACAACGAGGACGTTGTATAACTTAAGTGGGGGGATGGAGAATTAGAACGCCTACTTATCCTTCTTTTTACAAATAAAATGCTATATGCTTAAATTATGCCAAATTTTAAAAAAAATAGCATAACTTTTGTAAAAATTACTAGTTACATGACCTCCCACACAATAACCCTTAATGCCAATTTGTGAGAATTAAGCCTATTCTGTTTCCAAATGTTTACCAAAAATTCAACAAAATTATGAGTGTGTCGGTGATGTAGTGGACTTTAGAACTTGGCTTGGTATATCACTCGAGACCACAATGATGAGTACTATGGACTTAGATGGAGTAACATGTTTAACTGGTAAATTTCTAGGAATACACCAAAAAGCCTATATGTTGTAATATTAACTAACTACACTAGTTAGTTAACCCACGTATAACCCTTTGCTTACTCTCACTATAAGTGTAAGATCCCCTAGAAAAACATGTTAAGCCATTCCTGTCTTTTTTACACCAAAATGTTTATTTCATTACACGTTTACACCTTAGCCTACCCTGTAGATTAAGCCTATTTAATCAAAGTTGCTAGTTGCTTTTATGTAAAGTTTTGTAATTCCTATGTCAAAGTGAAATTTTCTATCTCTGGTTAGGTCAAGAAATTGCACAATGCAATGGGAATGTAAAAGTTTGTAGCTCATGTATTTTGCTACTTTCGCAATTATGTTTCATGTTCGAAAATGAAATGTTTAAAGAAATATTATCTTGATGAATTATGATGGTGAAGGCGGTGAAATTACACCGAGATTCGTATTATTATGTTGAAAAAAATGGAAAAATAGAAAATGCATCAAAAAAGAGAAGGAAAGATTGATAGTCGGTTCGTTGAACTTAAACCGATAAATTACTTAGAAAAATTCTTGGAAGGATCGATTATTCGTGGATTAAAAGTCAACGATGTATAGTTTTGTATTAAGTGGCCGATATTACCACTTTTGTAAATAGTATGTAAGTTTGGATGTAAGGGAAGTGCCATTATGAATGCCAACTTAGGTTGTCTTTGTCATCTCTATGATCAAGGCGTTTTTGTATATATTTCGAGTCTTTATCATGGAACGGTCGGGAAAAGTTACTAGCAACTACCTTATTTGTTCAAGCTTAATCTATTTGTTTTGTGAATTTTATTTAACAACAATTTACTTCCCATTCCTAGAATTAACCTTTGGTTTTACTCGAACGAGGTTGGAGTGAGTCATGCATGTCTATTCCGTCGTTACGGCCATGTATGCGTGATTTAGCCGCCTTGTTGTTTAGCTTTGGTGAAAAACTAGAAGGTCCATACCTGATACGTGTAAAATTCGCCTATCCGTTAATACCTAAATTACCCAATTAAACCCAAAACAGACCAAAAATGGCAAAAAATATGCTTGTATTTGTGTTTTGTGTGGGCAGGTACGGATATATCAAAAATCTAACAGAAACAGTCAAAAAAGGCAACACGGAACGAGAATAGTAGAGTACAAGCGAAGCCAGAAACGTCAAGCTCAGTCAAAAGTCAGCCAAGAGGTCAAAAGTTCATGTCAAAGATGGTCAAATATATAGCATAACACAAAAGGACATATCCTCATAATATTTCTCTTTGGTTACCTCATCTCCCACAAAGTCCAAAATTGTCCCTCCTCCCTTATTGGGCCCGGGAAAGCTTAATGGCTTCTAAAAACCTAGGAAACCCATCCGGATCCTTATGCTTATCAAGCCCAATCCTAGCCCATTCATCTATTTATAACCACAGGACTGGTTTTGCAATTTCCACAAAGAATTTATAATTGAAAAGGAGAAAAAAAGAACACAAGGACATATTTGCAAATTCTCAAGTTATATCAGGTTTAAGGTCAAAAAAAGGTGCGAAACCCATTTACTATTCACCCGTGATCATCTATTTACCCAATAGTCAAAATCAAAGGGCTTTCCCTAATTAAGGGACGAATAAGACAATTCAAGTGTAGTACAATGAAATGGCGAGATTAATCAGTTTATCAAGGCATTCATGAGTCAAGATCATGTCAAGTACACGTCAGCTATGGTAAAGCACACAGAGATGTGGGATTGGCACTTAACTCATCCAAAAGGAAGCACAAGCGTGTCTCATCAAGGACGACAGCTTGGCAATCCTTAAGTGCACACAATTTGATCAAACGGCCACAATTGAAGCAATGATTAAAGATTTGATGGACCAGGATTAAGGGATTGGAGTGCAAGGCAAGAGGGTCTGGAAGCTTCACCAAATGCCTATAAAAAGGGTATCAAATCTTCACACACACACACGTAGCTTTTAGGGGGACTAGTTTTTACTTAATTTTACTTTATATTTGTAATTTCATTTTTAATTTTTGTGAGCAACTTTTTATTAATGAAATGCAGTTGTTTTAATCTCTCAAAATCTCTCTAATTCATAATCTCTCATTTTTCTTATTTAGAATTAAGATAAGCCCTTATAAGCTCTAATAAGCTCTCAAGAGTCTATAAGCTCTTGATTTGAGCTTGATTAGCCTTAATCATATTTTAAACCTATAATTGCTAATTCTAATACCTTTGGTATTGGAACTTATAAGCATTGGAAGGGGGATCTAAATTGGAAGGATCCCCAAGGACTTATACCCTAGCTTATTAATATGCTAGGCGTTGTTGTTGCCATATTGGTCCTCTTGTTTAACTAGAGGTGAGTAAATGTTTCCTTTAATTCCTTGTTTTGAATATTAGTTTAATAGCTTTCTAAATTTAGATATGCTTATTTGCTTAATCAGTTTTCTTAATTTTGCTTATTTGGGTCTTATTTAGCTTATAAGCCACAATAGTTAATATGTTTTTGCTTTTCATAACCTAGATCATAGTTTTTATTTATTAATAGTATCTAAGCTTTAAAAACAAAAAAAATAGGTAAATTAGCTTAAATCTTAGATTAATGCTTATTTAGTTGTTAATTCATGATAATTAAGTTTGTTTTAAGCTAGTTTTTATCTGGTATTCAATACTTGTTAATTAGATTTGCAATATAAGCTTTAACTCAAACCTGCCAATACTTTAAAGGGGTGTTTGGAATAAGCTTCTTTGACCACAAAGAGTCAAAGTGAGCTTTAGATTTTCATTGAGTCAATTTAAATTTCATTTAAAATTAATAGTTAAAGGTTTTTTACAAGTTAGATTTTTGCAAATGAAAAGAAAGAACTTTTTTAATAGTGTTATCACAATGTATTAGGAGTTTTGATTTTAGCTTATTATTGACATTAGCTCTTTGAGCTGTTGTTGGTGTTTGCATTGAGTTTGTAAACACTCACTAAGAGTGTTTTAGTGTAGGCTTTACCCTTAGGTAACCTGCACTATAACTTTGCACTTGTGCAAAGTGCATCAGTAGGAACCAAGCAGTTCCTACTGTCACTTTTAGCTTGAATTTTAGCTAAGTAATTCTAGGTTTTAGTATCTAAGGTTAGGATAGGATTAAGTCTAGGTATAGCTTAAAATAGAATAGAGCTTAATTTCAATTTTTAGCTTAATTTTGCAACTTAATTTTGCTTATAAAAAGCCATAAAGCCTCAAAAGCCAAAAACAACAGTTTGCCAAAGTAGATTCTTAGATTGTGAAATTAAGCTTAAGGTTCTAGTTTTTATTGCTTATATAGATAGTTAGTTTAATAGTAGTTTATTCTAATTCTCATATGCTTAAACCTAGGTTGTTTTTGTTCCTTTTAGATTATTTGGATTATATTGCTTATTTCTTTGTTTTCTGAGTTGCCAAAATTGTTTTTCATTTTAGCTATCAAAATATAGTTTCTATCTCTCCTTTCTCTTCTTTAATTAGCTTTAACCAACTATAAGCTCTTTGACATCTTTTCTTCTTTCACATAAGCTTAATGTATGCTTGATATAGCTATTTAAGTAAAAACAATCCCAAACACCCATTTCTGAGGTCAGCTGATTAAATACGTCTTATTGCGCTTATATGTGGCTTTTGCTATAAGTCTTTTCATTAGTTGTCTCCTCAAGTGTTCTACAACTTCTCTCTTTAAGTTTTTCCTAAAAAGCACATTTTCAACATAATTATTTAGGGGCCTTATTAGGACTTTGGTTTTTATCGGGTTAGATCCTCAGGGACCAAACTTGTAATTTAACAGTAAACATGTATCTTAGTTCATCCAAGCTGTTAAATGCTTAATGTCCGTTATCCTTAATTCATTTACACAGTTATTTCCCTATATATTTTATAATTTAGTTTTCTAATTAAATTAAATTATGTTTTTATCGTTTTAATTAGTTTATAAGTCTCTAAATAAAAATAACACTTAGTGCTATACTAATTAATAACTAACAGCCACTTTATTATTTCGTGAAATTTAATAAAATTTTAGTGATTTATATTTTAATTCAAAATAAAAATTTATATTATTACTAATTAACAAAAAAATAGTCGTAAACATCATCTTATAAAAAACATCCCAAAATAGTAATTCTTTTTACAAAAATCTTTAAACATATTTTATTAGGAAAAATATAATTTCACATAAATCCTATATAAATATTAATGAAATAAAAATCAAATAAATCGATTTTAAATAATAAAAAAATCACAAAAACTATAATACACTATTTTTCATTAATTCACTACCCAATAAATACTACAGTTACACTGTCGAGATAAGAACATGTTATACTCAAGTAACTACTATAAAATCTCCCTCTTTCCACACCTTTCACCCCACACCCCCCACCCAATCCAAAAACCCCAACAAAATACCCTCCTCACCAAAACCCTCCACAACGCTCTCTCAGAACACATCTCAACCTCCATACTCAGACCCAACTCCCATCGTCAGCAAAACTCTACATACTTCTAACCCAGCATTACCCTCAAAAGTTCTACAACATAGTTAAAAATTACTACGTATATAGACATTAAGTGAAGACTAGATGTAAACCTCCCTGTTCGCGATAGTAGCTCAGTAACCAAGCCTGATACAGCTCTAGAATCGCGCCGCAACTTCCCCGTATGTGATCTGTGCGATATCTTTTTGCACAAAGTAAGTACTTCGATACGTAATGTCGACTATACTAATTAAAGAGTCCTCCCATATACGATTAAGAGTCAGTTCATTAAAGTGATACAACATACCTCTCGCCTCACTTGCCACCGATTTATTTGAGATATTGTCTTATTTCTAGATCTAGTCTTTGGGGAAAATACGACCAGAAGTCGTGAGAAAGGCAAGACGTATACCAAGTTTGTGATGTATTTATTTTGTTAGTATATTATTGTATTTTAGATTTTATATTGTTATTTGTTGATGAGTTGAAGATATATGTTAGCCGAGAGCGATAGAAAGATTGTCAGTCTAATTGCTATCTTTGAAGATGTGTAGCGCACGGACTCTTTTCGCAACCCGAATCGTGTTCGCTCGAGTCTGATGATACGCATGCGATTTAATCTACTCGTATGATTCCTGGCAGACCGCGCTGCCGGGGGCGTGATTTCATAGGACACCTGCGTACCTCGAGGACGTTGATCGAGATGTTGCTAAAAGGACTTAGAGATTCTCATGATTTGATCTGACTTTGTAAGCCTATTAAACTAAGGACGGCGCGCTACAACACCAACGCTTGTGACGCACATCCTCTAGGCACCACGCACAAGACCTTGTGTAAGCGATCGCACAAGAGCGATCCCCTGCTTTGTACTACTTTAACAAATAAGATAATAACTAAATATCAATAAATCAATAGAATAGATCCACTAAAACTAAAAAATATTTCCTTTAATTTTTAGTATAAGTAAAAGATATAATAAATAGAAAATCAAAAAATCTTTCTTTAAAGAAATATATAATTAAAGTCAGCAATTGGTAAAAATGCACAAAAATATAATATTATAACACGGAGGTTATTATCATTTTTAATTTCGCGTGAAATGTTGGTTCCCAAATCGAACTAAAGATTTAACACTATGCATTTGAGTCTCTCTACGAAGTACGGCTCACCTTGAAAAAAGCAATTTTCAAGAGTTACGTGTGAAGTAGATGATTATTTGGTTTAAGTCTCTTTCGTGTAACCTTTAAATTCATTGATAAAAAAAAAATTTAGTGGTAAAGTTTTGCTTTTTTTGATTTTTAGTTTCTCCTTTTTAGGGGCACTCGTTCGCATCTCGAAGGAAGACGTCGTTCAACAACATAAACTCCTTCCGGTTGTTTTAAATTTTGATTAGAAGAACCAATTGTTGAACAAAACGTTGTTCCAATGGTCCGATACGAACAATGGCCCAAACCCCATGTTACAAAGCACCATCGAGGGGTATGAGATGCCTATAGTTGTTCCACCTGAATCCCCCCCCCCCCAATGCTAACAATTTCGTGCTTAAACAAACTTTAATCAATCTTGTGCAAAGTAATAAAGTTTACGGGTAGACAAGACCCCACAATCACTTTGATTTTTCAACAGGGTCACTTCAAACGTTTAGAAATCCCGAGTTCGAAAAACTTCGATAAGCTTTTGCTTTTCCTTTCTCTTAGACGGTGAACGCCGAGATGGCTAGACAAGGAACCTCTTGATCAATTCTCACATGGGACGTTGTTTCAAATCATTAAAAACCAATTCTTTCCACATCGAAACAACTTACTTCGAAAACAAAATCACCAATTTTTTCCAAGAATAACGAACATTCAATGAAGCATGGGAACGTTTTACTTTTTTTTAAAGACTCTTCGTCAATGTCCTCACCATGGCTTCTCGGAACTACACCAACTCGATACTTTTTACAATTCTTTGAATTCCAACGATCAAGATGCCTTAGATTCCGCCGCGGGTGGCAATTTTCTAGATAAGATGCCTCGTGATGGTTTAGCCATAATCGAAAGTAAATCAAAAGTGCGTTACTCATCGAAGTGTCAAATGATTTCAAGAGAGATTACGAATGTTCCATCAGCTACTTCTTCACCTTCGATATTCTTTGAGTTCACAACTGGCGCTTACTTGAAGACAAAATGAATATTCGAATGAGCCGTTTAGAGAAAGCGATTAGTGAAAAGAATGCTACGACTCCTGCTACCGTCAAAGCAGTTGAGGAAGTATGTGTCACGTGTGGATCAAATCACCATTTTAACCATTGTCTGTTAACTCGAGGTGGAAACGATTTTCCCGTTTTTCATGACAACATCCAACAATTTCAACAAACCGCCGCCGTTGGCAATTTTGTTCAAAGGAATCCTCCTAATTTGGCAAACCAAATGAGACACGGTGTTTCAATCAACCGATGTCCAAACAACCAAACCGATATCAAGCGAAAACAATTTTTCAATTGAAAATCAAAACCGTGGAGGAAAATTTCACCAAAAACCGTTTCCAAACAATCAAGGAGCCATTTATCAAGCCCCAATAGCCATCCACCAACAAATAAGCTTTGATAAATCAAGCTTAACCTCCGTTTACAAATTCAAGGAGTGTCTTAAAATATTTTGAAGTTATGCTAAAGCAAATGTTGGATATGACTAACTTACAATGAAGTTGTCCAATTTTCCAAGAAAACCAAAAATGATTTTCAAAGGTTTACAGATTCTCAAAAGGGAAACAAGATGATTTTCAGAGAATGATGCTCAGTTTCATGCAAAGCTATCAACAATCAACCTTCAAGTTCATGTACTTTACCAAGCATACCATTCCAAATCCTAGGAATGAATGCCAGGCATTACGAATCGTAGTGGTGTTATACAGCATGGACCTCCAGATTACACCGCCTGGGTGGTGGAAAAGGAAAGTGAGGCGACAACGGATCACGGAGCTTTTACCAAGCACCGAGACCATCCAACTCCACCATTGGTCAAGAACAAACAAAAGACAAAGAACAATCAAAGAACCTTCTTTGTTTGCTAACAAAAGCAAACCTAATTTGTTGCCAACAAAGCCAAACCTAATTTGCCTTACCCATCGAGACTCAACAAACAAAAGATTCGTGAAAAGGATGATATCCTAGCTTCAAAGTTTATGGAAATCTTCCGTAATCTTCACTTTGAGCTAAGTTTCGCGGATGCTCTCATTCATATGCCAAAGTTTGCTCCGATGTTCAAAAAAATGCTTAATAACAAAGACATGTTAATTGAGTTAACCAAAATACCGTTTAATGAAAATTATAGTGCGGTTGTCCTAAAAAAGCTTCCAGAAAAGCTAGGTGACCCCAGTCGATTTCTCATTCCATGTGATTTTTCAGAGTTCGATAGTTACTTAGCCCTTGCCGATTTAGGTGCTAGTATCAATCTTATGCCTTTATCCATCTGGAAAAAGCTTCAACTCCCGGGCCTAGATGAAACAAAAATGGTGTTAGAATTAGCTGACAGTACAATTTCCAAACCAACCGGTGTAGCTGAAAATGTTTTTGTCAAAGTAGGAAGGTTTACTTTCCCGCCGACTTTGTTGTTCTTGATTTTATAGCCGATCCTCGAGTACCGTTGATACTCGGGCGACCATTTCTTAGGACAGCTCATGCTTGAATCGATGTTTACGAAGGAGAGATTACTCTTAGGAATGATGATCAATCTTTAACCCTTAAATGTGGTGATGCACCTTCCATTTCATACAACAATCTCGAATCCTTAAAGAAGGTTGATCTAATCGATGTCACTTGTGAAATTTATTCACAAGAAGTACTTGGATTTCCCGATTCTGTTGCTTATAACAATCCTTCTCCGTACTACGATCCGATTGTTTTCACTTCATCACCGACACTCACTCCGTTTGATGAAAGCGATTTTCTACTCTTTGAAGAAGCCGATGCTTTTATAGCTATCGATGACGAGCAAATTTCAACGGAAATTGATGCTACATACTATGATCCTGAGGGTGACATTCTCATTCTCGAGGCACTTCTCAACAATGATCCATTACCTCATCCAAACCAAGAAGATTACTTACCCGGAACTTTCCAACGTTGTATGATGGCCATTTTTCACGATATGATAGAGAAGACAATGGAAGTTTTTATGGACGATTTTTCAGTTTTTGGAGATTCTTTTTCCTCATGTCTTGCCAATTTA
>BQNB010128342.1:0-19294 GCA_026074375.1 Tanacetum coccineum | reverse complement strand
ATACGCTTACAATTAGACAACGAGCTATGCTATTCTAGATTATACACGGGGTGACCGAGTCTTTTTCATAATCCTAACACGTTCGAGGAACACTGTCGAAACACTATTCTTGCACTGTACTCGTACCACAAAGCATAGAGTTCTGAGCTATACCTTGTACTTTTGTCAGGTGTCAGACAAGATCCTAGGGATACAATCCCGTGAATTCAGGAGAACGAGTAGCCTGTGTGTTGTTCCGGTGAGTCTTCTGGAAGAGTCACCAGAGAACCTGTTGGGGAAGTCCTCCGGTCATCCTTCCGGGTACCTCCGTCGTCAATTATGATAAAAAGTTTAATTAAATATACAAGTAGTAAGCACCAGCAGGTGCCATTTTCATATAGTACTCATGAACTCAATTCATAAAGGTCCCCTCTCAACAGGTACTTAATATCCTCAATTCATATACTTGTCATATGGTACATACTTAATACTTATGACCCCATAATAATATAATTACACTATAGTATCAACAACTCAAAAATTCCTATGTTTTGCCTCTAAAATTAGCAGCAAGACTTCGTATAAATGAACAAGCTTGTGTCATTTTCATGATGTTTGCTAAAAATGACCGGTTAAAATTATATAGGAATCCAAATTTGTATAACTTAGTCATACGAACTAGCTACACATTTAGATGTTACTTTTATGAGTTTCATCTTTTTTCTCTTATAGATGCAACATTCTACTATTGATGACTCCTCAAGAGCAAGACGGGAGAACATGGTTGAATCTCTTGGAATGTGTCCAAGTATAAATAATATATGACCGGAAATCTATTCGAGCCTACGGGGATGCACGCGTTAATACGTAGAACAACGATTAAATATATTAATGTAATATATTAGTGTTTAATAAACGATCGTTAAAAGTTTAACAAGAAATATTATTAGTCGTTAAAAGTTAAAGGACTAATATGCAAAACCTAGAAAAAGAAAATTTGCGGTTTTCGCCCTTCCTTTCCTTATGCCGGTCGAACTCTACCTCCTTGAGGAGGTGGGATTGCTTACTTGCTCTCCAAGGTAAAGAGGCTATATATAGAGTTGTAGGGGTTCATTATTGAATGCATGTTTTAAGAAAATTAACCCTAAAACTCTCCCTCTCTCCCTCCTTGATTCGATCGACTGAATACCCTAAAAGGGTTTTGGTTTTGTGCCTTTGTTCGACCAAAAGAAAAAAGAACCACGAGGGTTTCGGTTTTTGGTTTGGTTCGACACAAAAGATATCACAAGGGTTTTGATTCTAGTTGATTGTCAAGAAGAAGAAGATCGTTTGGTTAAACACTACTAGTACTAGCATACCTCGTTGTTTGCTAAGAACGTATTGTGTGTGTCGACTTAGAGGGATTATTCTTTTGATCCTAGTGGTTTCGTGTGGTGTTATACATACGCGTATATTCAAGGCGGTGTAACGTTTATTGCTAAAAGGTACACATCTCTAATCCATTGTTAACTATATTATTCTATACGTGTTTAATCTTTCCGCTGCGTACTCGTGATATATTTAATGGTTAAATAGATGTAAAAACCCATCAGTGGCATCACGAGCCATCGTGTATAATTTATAGTTACAAGTAATAAAATTAGACAAGATTAGGGTTCTTGATTAATTTTTTAAGCCTTTTAGGCGTTTTATGCATAAAGATTCGATCTTTGTGCATCAAGATTCAATCTTTATTGGTTATAAAATTAATTAGACGAATTCTAAGTTGTATGAAAATTTATGGATAAAACTTGATGCATTTAATTGTTAATTGATCGGTTAATGTTTAAATTAATTGTTAATTGGCATTCATGATAAATACATACAATTTATCATGGAGGGACATGTGATATAAATCTTGTTAATTGTTAAATATTTATGCAAATATGATGATCAAGATTAAAACATAGACATTAAATTTGATTTGGTAAGATCCACGACTTTAAAAGCTAGGGAATACCTTAGCCATGTCTTAATGGGGCCTAAAGTAGCTAAAAAAATTATGTGCTATGTGGTATATATTTGTATATGGCTTACGCAATCGGTTATATCGATGGATGTGGCCAGAGTCATTGGACTAAGGAGCCTTATATGGATATATACATGTTTTAATTATTAGATAATTAGGATTATAATTGATATTTGCTTGGCTTAATTGCTAAGTGTTTTTTTAAATAAGTGTTATGTGTATTAGTTTTGTGTTTATATTGTTTTATTTTAAGTATTGGACTTGTGAGAAAATAAAAAGGGTTTTTTCGAAAAATAAATATAAACATGACTAATAATTATGAAATAAGATTTATTATGGACTATTTATAGTTCATAATGAGTTTTCAAAATTAAAGTTTTATTATAAGTGGTTAAAACTGGACGCTATGGACTCATGGGAAGTACGACTCATCCACTAGAACAAACTATAAGAGAAGTTTAAGGAGGATTTTCCTAAAGATTTCAGGTTTTTAATAAGCTTCGCGCTAAACCTGTTTCTCCGCTTCTTTGTACGATCGATTGGAGTTACCGTGAAACATGGTATGTCACTACAGTGTCATTATTTGACCATTCTTTAATCTTTATGTTTGAAAACATGTTGAATCGTCAATTTTAAAAAGGTAACACTATTTATACATTAGATGTATAGAAAATGAGTGATACCTTAATAAGTTACTTAATTGAGTAAAATATTTATTAAAATCTATGATACGAAGATGTATGCATGCTTCTTCGTACATATTTGTCACGACAAAATAATATACCATTTTAAATAAGTTATTGCCATCCAATTTGAAAGAACATTTGCAAATGCTTTTTACTATGCGTGAGACGTGTGTAGATCGTAATCCCAATGTGATCATACACTTTTTCGTGAGACGTTAGTGTTTCATAATCACTGTTCTTGATTGGACGACTTAATCAGTTTAGAGGTAAGACCCTAAATATGAGGCAAAAGATGGGATGAAACATGCTTACTAGTATATTTAATTGTAAAAAATTAAGTCCTATAATGGTTTCTAGGAATTGCACCGAGTCGACAATTATTGATCGACATTAAAAACTTTTAATACACAAAAAACCGCACTAGCAGAGTGCAACTGAAATGTGGTGGTATGGCAAGTAGGGTCCTAGCCTGTAGAAAATTAATTGTTTATTAGATTAAACTTGGGTAGTTAATTTTCTTCAAGGAGTATTATCGAATATACTAATTCTTGAACTTTAACTATGTTTTGTAGATGGCATTACCTGTTCAAAACATAAACCATTCGGCTTTCAGGTCGATGTTTGAAATAGAAAAACTTTCTAGAACTAATTTCAATGACTGGCTTCGTCGACTTAAGTTAGTCTTGAGAGTCGAAAAGAAGATGTTTGTCATTAAACAACCTATACCCCTTGCTCCTGCCGCTAATTCTGAAGCAAAAGTAGCTTGGCAGAGAGTAGATGCTTTATATGATGCATATAATGAGGTGGCTTGTCTTATGCTTGGGAGTATGACCCCTGAACTTCATAGACAATTTAAAAATTATTCACCTTATGATATGCTTCAGGAGCTTAAATCTATGTTTGAGAAACAAGCTAGAGTTGAGAGGTTTGACCTAATTCAAACTTTTCATGCTTGCAAACAGAGGAGGGTAAACCAGTTGGTGCTATATTGTGCTTAAAGAATGAAAAACTATGTGTAGCAACTGGAAACGTCAGGTTAAGTAGCTCTCCAACAGATCTTAGTGTTGGTTTAATATCGAATGGCCTCACTAGTAATTTTACCTAGGGATTAGTAAAAATTACAATCTGCATAACAAGGGAAGACATTGTGAACTACATTCTATGCTCATTGATTATAAAAAGGTTTACTTAAAAAGGTGCTGAAACACAACAAGTAATATGATTAAAAAGGTGGTAAAATCCCAGAAGAGCCAATTAGAAATCACTTAAAGCTAAGGTAAGGGTAAAGCTATGGCAAGGAAAGATTAACAACGTTATATCTCTAAGAGTAAAAACCCTAAAACCTACTGCAAAGAGCACCCAGCTAAGGATGACACCTGCCACCACTACAAGGAGGTGGGTCATGAAAGAGGAATTGTCCTATTTACCTTGCCGAGTTGATGAAGAAAAAGAAACAAGTTGGCACTGCCAGGTATCTTCACAATAGAATTATTTTCTTTCCCTACTAAATCCTGGGTGTAGACACTGTTGTGGAACCTACACGATTGTATTACAAAACAGGGGTTTAGAGAAGCAAGGAAGCTGAAACAAGGACATACTAATTTCCAATTTGTACGAGGGCAATGGTGATCGCGTGCACAAGTAAAGCTATTGAGAAGTTTGACTTATTATTTGCCTAAAGGCCTAGTGATTTGTTTAGACAAATGTTCATTATGCACCATCTATAACTAGATGTGTTTTTTAGTTCACCGTTTGGAGAAAATTGGATTTGTCCAGTGTTTTACGGATTTTGGAATTTCAGTTTCTAAGAACAATGTTCATTATTTTAATGCTATTCCCAGTAATGGTATTTATGAAATTGATATGCATGATCTTGTACCAAATAATAATTCTATTTTCAAACCACAACACAAGGATTTATAGTGGTTCAATAATGAAGCACCTCTTCGCCCTACTTCACTCCCCGAGCACCAAACTCGAGAGTTATCTTCACTATGTCAATAAACTCCCTTTAGGCGGAGAAAATTGTACACGACTTAGCTTACACCAATTTCTGACACTAAGCGAAATGTTGAGTTCTAATCCTAGCTAGAATTAATCTATCATAACACAACACACCACTTCACGACAAATCACAACTTGGGTTTACTACACAACTTCTCTCTACTTCACAACTTCTCTTCACTTCACAACTTCACTTTGCCTCACAACTTCACTTCACCAAGACACTACTCTGATCACACCAATCTATCACTACTTACTAAGATTACCCCAATCTAACTATACTTACTACGATACACACCTTCACAATATACACAAATGATTTACAAGATATAACACAACTACACAGCTATACCAACTATACTATAACACTTCTTGATTTGATGATAAGAAGTATTCTTCTCTTGTACTTGAGAAATTAAGCTTGGATCACTTGGAAATAAAGCTTTATGATTAAATGATCAAAGGAAGTAAAGGAGTGTATAAATTGATTTAGAACAGAAAGAAAGTGTGTGCAAAAGGTGAGAAAATCAGTGGAAAATAGTCCAGTATTTATAGGCAAGCTGTGACAAAAAAAACACATGGCCGGTCCCCTTAATTAGGGTGTCGGTCCCCTTAAAATTAAGGGGGCCGCCCATTATAATTAAGGGGGTCGCCCATGCCTGACGCTCCCTTTTTTGTCTTTTCTAGGGGATGTGTTTTCTGGAACATTTCTAGTCGTTTTTGGGTAGAAAATTTGAATTCAAAATATTTATTTGAATAAAACATTTCTTTTAAATCTAAAAATGTTTTGTAAAAGATATAAAAATGTTTGTGTCATTTTTATAAAAAGTATGAGTTTAAATAAAAAATTCTTTGATCATAAACTACATTAAGTATTTGTTTATTCATACCTTTAAATGATTAAATTTTCAAAATAAAAATTTACTACTAATTACTTGTTTATAATTAATTTTTCATTAATTGTTTTTACATTTTGTGATTATCAAAACGTAGAGAGATCAAAAAATATTAACAATGTTTTTAGGCATTATTTCTATCAACAATCTCCCCCTTTTTGATGATTACAAAATCTAAACTCATTAAATGTAAAATTAATTTTAAACAAGTTTTTAGTGAGTTTTATTTCCATTTCTCCCCCTTTTTGTAGAATCAAAAAGGCTCCGCCGATTAGCATTAGTAAAAACGACGAAATAAATGCTCCCCCTTGATGTGTACTCCCCCTCGTTCGAGGGCACCAAGGAATCGAGCTATGGTATCTTTGCTACAAAAACAAGTTAGATGAACAATACCAATTTTTCTAACATTTAGAGCAAAGAAAGGAAAAATAATATGCAAACATCAAGTTTTAAGTGCGAACAAATAAGTACTCGATAACATTACATCAAAGATCATTCATTAAAAATAAAATTGTGTATACAACACAATCATACATGCATAAAAATAAAAGTAATATGCTTGAAGCATATTAGTTCAACATACATTAAAATTAAACTACAAAAGTCCTAATATGTTAAGAATTCCATAGGACTTGCTTGCAAAAGGTTTGGTTGACAATTATTTGAAAATGGCTAAACATGGTGTATGTTTAGTTTGGTGAAAGTGATGGTGGTGGTGGTGAGTTGGGTGGTGGAGGTTGTGAAAGCATGTATTCAATGTGAGAAAACATGCATTGGAGTTCATCTCTCAATCCAAAGATAAGAGTACGATTGTGAATGCAACACAAACATGAATCTCCATGTGCCTCAAGAAGGTTCCAAGGAATGGGATGACCAAAGATAGGTGGTGAAGGTGATGGAGTATCAAATTGACACAAGTGGGGCAATTGTTGAAATGGTAAGGTTGATGCCATTTGAGCATTTTCTGAGATAAGGTGGTGGGAGAAACTCTTAGAGGAGGGATGTTGGTAGTTCAAGTAACCATTTGGTGAAAGGATATGAAAGGTGGTGATATTGGGTATGTAAAGTACAATTGAGGATTAAGAAGTGTCTTTTGTTGATGGTTTTTTGGAGGGTGCATTAGGAGGCACTAGTTGATGAGAGTTGAAGTTTGGAGTGATGGAGTTTTATGTCATCTTGGGTAAATCCACAAACAATTGATTTGGTGGAAATGATGTTGATTTTTAATCTTTTGGAGCTTTAGCAATTGGAAGCTCTAGTGGATGCCAATAGAGGTCCTATGTGGTATAATAATGAGGAAGATGATGAATTGGTGATATGCATTTGGAGGGAATTTATTAGAAGAGATTTGTTTGAAAATGGAATGACTTTGGATTGGTTTAGAAATTTCCAAAATCTGTTCTAGCAATATGGGTAAGGATAGCTGAGGCTAGGTAAAAGGGAGTCAAAAAGAAGAAAGAAACAGTAAAACCCGTGACCCAGGTGGCGGTCCCCTTAAAATTAAGGGGCCGCCCACCTGATGATTTCCAGACGACCAAAAATTTGATTTTTGCAAAAATTTTATAAGAAGGGTTGTGTTTAGGTGGTTAATTTACAGCAAGTCCCATGTGAACATATATGTATAGAAACAAGTATATCATGCATGCATGCAATAATAAAATGTATGAGCTAAGAATAATTAAAAGCATATCACGTAACAATTAGAGGTTCAAAGCAAACCTAGTTCAAGTTCTTCCGACGAAGTCGGGTTGTCATCACATGATTAATTAAACATAAACATAAACATTAACATAAGTTCACATAAAGTCTTAAACCGATAATTCTACCAAGCTAGTCGTCACTCAATATATTCACTTCTTTTTCTTGCCAAAGACTCATCGCAATGCCTTTCCGAATGACTTAAATCAACCTCTAACCTCTTTATGGATCTCTTGTGATTAATTAAGCAATTCGGTTTATCTCTCAAAGAGGAGATCATCACTTTGTTCGGAAGGAAAGGGAATTTCGTATTGTTGGTAATTGAGTGGTTTCGAGAGAGTTTTAGATAGGTAATAGGAGATGGAATACTAACACTAGAAACACCATCATCCTCTCATCATCTACTTGACGATATGATGAACCTAGTATATGATGGCTGAAGTTTGATGATACAAGTGACGGGCATTTCCCACGATCACTTTCCAGGGTTTACAGTTTATTTAGAGCGAGTGGGCGCAAGACAGAATCAACGACATTATAAAAGCCATTGTCAAGATGAGGTAAAGTTTCCATAACATTGTCGAAAGAGACGTGGTCAAGAACATACCATAAGGAAATGTGCATTTAAGGATGGGCTAACACGGCATGCGTATTCTTTCGTCTCACTATTGGAAGTCAACTATCTACATCACTTGTTTCCCGTTTTTGGCTTTTCAAGTCAAGAGATCAATTTTTGTTCTCTTTTGCCTTTGACCATTTCGGAATTATTTTTAATTATTACTTCATAAACTTTCAAGTTTCCAATAAGTTCACCAAGCGATAGAGATGTTAAATAATTTGATTCTTCAATAGCTGTAACTTTTGCGCGCCATTTAGGATGAAGTGCCTTAAGAAATTTCCTAACATAATTCTTGTTAGAAAAACCTTCATTAAGTGCTTTTAGACTAGTAATAATATGTTAAATCTAGCAAAAGCATTGTATAATCGATTCCTCTTCAGAAGTCGTAAATTGTTTCATATTGTTTGAAAAAGAAGATCTATTTATTTATCTTTGACTTGACTATTACCTGTTGAATGATTAAAAAAGTACCCCAAAATTTCTTTTTGCGGTTTTTACACATGAAAATTCTTTCATATTCTTTAACCGTGTAAAGCATTATAAATCACCATTTAGCTCATTATTTTTTTACAAGTTCTTTTTAAGATCATTGTTTTGTTATCAAAGAAATACAGTTTCATCCTTTTTTAGTTCGGGAATTATATTGATATGAGGAAAAACACCATAGTAATAACATACCAAAGATCTAGATCTTTTGATTTCACATAAGTCTCGAATCTATTTTTCCAAAAAATAAATCCATCACTTTCAAAAAGTGATGGTCTTAGCATAGATTGCCCTTCTAAAGATTTTTTCGATTTTATAGATCGATTCAAGTTTAAAAATACAGTTTTATTTTAAAAATCTTGGTTGACCGTGAACTCCTGATACCAATTGTAGAAAAATAGAAGGGTTGAATATTTACCGAAGCTTTTTTTAAATTAATGTTATCTATTGTTTTACAAAAATTTAAATCGACTTTGTGTGATCTCAATAGTGCACAATAATGAACAAAACAAGTATGTAAGTAAAATGAACAAGTAAATATAAAGACAAGACAATAAAGTTGGAAGGATCAAAACCACAACATAAGGATTTATAGTAGTTCGGGGGGGGGGGTTCGGTAACGAAGCAGCCTCTTCGCCCTACTTCCACTCCCCGAGCACCAAACTCAGATAATCTTCCCACCTATGACCAACAAACTCCAATTAGGCGTAGAAGACCGTACTACGACTTAGCTTACTACCAATTTCCGACACCAAGCGAAATGTCGAGTTTCAAATCCTAGCTAGAACCCAATCTACACAACACATCCGAAAATCAAGTAATAACACAACACATTCACAACAAATCACAACTTGGGTACACTACACAAACTTTCTCTGTACATCAAAACTTCTCTTCACTTCACAACAACTTTGCTTCACAACTTCACTCCACCAAGACACAATTAATACGATCACATCAAACTATCACTACTTAACTAAGATCACCCCTATCATAACTATACTTACAATGATCACAAACAATCTACTTATTGTACACAAACTACAGATACACACCTGTACAATATACACAAATATTATACAAATATACCAAACAACTACACAACTGGACAACTATACTATAACACTTCCTGACTTGATGATAAGAAGTATTATTCTCTTGCACTAGATAAATTAAGCTGGATACTTGGAAATACAGCTTTATGATTAAATTGATCAAAGGAAAGAAAGATAGTAATAAACCGATTTAGAACAGAAAGAAAGTATATGCAAAAGGTGAGAAATAGTGGGGAATAGTCCTAGTATTTATATGCAAGCTGGGGGGGGACAAAATAAAACGTGGGTCGGTCCCTAATAAGGTGCCAGTCCTATTAAAATTAAGGGCCGCCCGTACAAATTAAGGCCAGACCAAGCCTGACGCTCCCTTTTTGTCTTTTCTGGGGGAGGTGTTTTCTGGAACATTTCTAGGACTTGACATCTTCCTCCTTCACAGTAGCAAAAACAGGACTCCATGTGAACAGCTCCTTTGCACGGACCATAAAAACCCGACCTTTGACGATGATCTTAAATGTCTCAAGAATCGAAACCGGGTAATTAGTCATTACACAAACACGCTTACGGCTGAAGGAAGAGGTACTGTTATCTTCCATATCCAAAGTTTTGCCCCATTTCTTACCGATTCTATCAAAGGTTTCTTTTGACCATGCGTTAAGTGGAACGCCTTCAATATCCACCCAAACGATACGCTCCACACAAGAGAAATCGTTAATAGCTTCCTGTGTGATTTCAAACCAAGAGTTGACTCCAGAATGGTTCAAAAATTTCTCCTTGGCAGCCATACTATCAAATTCGATCAACACCCAAGTGCCACCAAGGTATGACAGCTTAATATCTAAGAATCCTTCATCCTTGAGAATATTGTACATATTGGGAATAGACAAAAAATCATTCACCTTTCCCATGACATGCTTAGATAGGTCGTGTTCCACGATACATGAGTCATCTAAAACCATTACTGGCGAGGGAGAAAGTGTCGAGGTAAGCGGGTGAGACCTTATGCTCGAGGCATAGATGGGATGAAACATGCTTACTAGTATATTAATGTAATAAAGTAAGTCCTATAATGTTTTAGGGATTGTATCGGTGGCAATTATTGATCGTCAATTACCTTTTGAATACACCATTGCTAGCAGATCAACTGATGTGATGGTAGTATATCAAGTTGGATCCTAAGCCTTAAAAAATTAATTGTTTATATATTCAAACATGGGTAGTTAATTTTCTTCAAGGAGTATTATTAAAAATACTAATTCTTGAACTTTATTATGTTTTGTAGATGGCACTACCTGTCTAAAACATAAACCATTCGGTTTTCAGGTCGATGTTTTAAAGAGAAAAAATTTCTGGTTCAAATTTCAATGATTGGTTTCGTTCACCTAAGATGGTCTTGAGAGTTGAAGAAGAAAATGTTTGTCATTGAACAACCTATTCCCCCTGCTCCTGCAGCTGATTCCGCAGCAAATGTGCTGGCAAAATGGAATGCAGTATATGATGCTCATAATGAGGTGGCTTGTCTTATGCTATACTCGGTAGTATGACTCCTGAGCTTCATAGACAATTTGAAAACTCCTCACCATATGACATGATAAAAGAGCTTAAAGCTGTGTTTGAAAAACAAGCTAGAGTAGAGAGGTTTGACCTAATCCAAACTTTCCATGCTTGCAACCAAGAGGAGGGTAAACCAGTTACCGCATAAGTCATCCAGATGAAAGGATATGTAGATCAACTGGAACGTCTTGGCTATATGCTACCATAAGATCTTGTAGTTGGTCTTATCTTAAATGGCCTTACTAAAGATTTTGCGGGATTTGTGAGAAATTACAATATGCATAACATGGGGAAGACGATTGGTGAACTACATGCTATGCTCATTGAGTATGAAAAGGGTTTACCTAAAAGGGATGAAACATCGCAAGTAATGATGATTAAAGGTGGTAAAATCCAGAAGGCCAATAAGAAATCGCTTAAAGCTAAAGGCAAGGTTAAAGCTAATGGCAAGGGAAAGGATAAACAAGTTTATATCCCTAAGCCTAAAAACCCTAAACCTTTTGCTAAAGAGCACCCAGCTAAGGATGACGCCTACCACCACTGCAAGGAGGTGGGTCATTGGAAGAGGAATTGTCTTGTGTATCTTGCTGAGTTGTTGAAGAAAAAGAAGCAAGTTGGTTATGCCAGTTCTTTAGGTATCTTCATAATAGAATTATTTGCATTCCCTAATAAATCCTGGGTGTGTGACACTGGTTGTGGTACTCATGTTTGTATTACAAAACAGGGGTTTAGAGAAGCAAGGAAGCTGAAACAAGGAGCTCTCTATCTGTACGTGGGGAATGGTATTCGTGTGCAAGTAGAAGCTATTAGAAGTTATTACTTAGTTTTACCTAATGGCCTTGTGATTTGTTTAGAAAATTGTCATTATGCACCTTCTATAACTAGAGGTTTGTTTCAGTTCACCGTTTGGTAAAAAATAGATTTGTCTAGTGTTTTACGAATTTTGGAATTTTAGTTTCTAAGAGCAATGTTCATTATTTTAATGCTATTCCAAGTAATGGTATTTATGAAATTGATATGCATGATCTTGAAGCAAATGTTAATTCTATTTATAATGTTAGCACTAAAAGAACCAAACATAATTTAAACTCTACTTATCTATGGCATTGCCGTCTTGCTCATATAAGTAAGAAACGTATTGAAAAGCTGCAACAAGAAGGGCTTTTAAAATCAACAGATGATGAGTCATTTGATCAATCCGCATCTTGTTTATCGGGCAAGATGACAAGGAAATCATTTCCACATCGTCCCGAAAGGGCGACTGATCTTCTTGAAATAATACATACTGATATGTGTGGTCCACTTAGACATGTGTCAAGACAAGGTGCTAGCTACTTCATTACATTCACAGATGATTATAGTCATTATGGTTATGTTTATCTTCTTAAACATAAACATGAGGTCTTTGAAACGTTTAAAGTGTTTAAAAATGAAGTGGAAAATCAACTCGGGAAGACAATCAAGGCTCTTCGATCAGATCAAGGTGGCGAATACATAAGCCAAGAGTTTAAAGATTATCTTAAAGCTTGTGGAATTGTCCAACAGCTTACTCCTTCATACACACCACAACATAATAGGGTATCTGAAAAGAGAAATCATACTTAGTTAGACGTAGTTCAATCAATGATGAATCTTACAATTCTACCGTTATCCTTTTAGGATTATGCTCTAGAGTATGCAACACGCATTCTCAATATGGTTCCAACCAAGAAGGTTGATAAGACTCTATATGAATTATGGTATGGAAAAGTTCCTAATCTGTCTTACATAAAGTCAGGGATGTGAGGCGCTTATGAGCTGAACACCTGATCAAACTCCAACAAAGATCTGTTAAGTATATCTTTATAGGATACCCAAAGGAAATGATGGGTTACTATTTTTACTTCCCACCTAAAAACAAAATTATTGTTGCAAGGTATGCTGAGTTCTTTGAGAAAAATCTCATAACTCAAGAAGTCAGTGGGAGGGCCATAGATCTTGAAGAAATTCAAGATAAAGATACATCACCTTCTGAAATCACTAGCGAAATTCCTATGGAGGTTGAAGGTTTTGAACCACCTCAAGAGGAAGAGATTCTGATTCGTAGGTCCGAAAGGTCACGTCGAGTTCCAAATCGCTTATGTCTAAATGTAAAGGCGGAGGAGCATAGTCTAGGGGATCTTAATAAACCCACTAGTTATAAAGCTGCAATGTTAGATCCGGAATCTAATAAGTGGCTCGATGCTATGAATGCGGAAATGCAATCCATGATAGACAATAAAGTATGGGTCTTGGTCGATCTTCCTCCTAATTGTAAGACTGTTGGGAGTAAGTGGATTTTTAAGAAAAAGACTAACATGGATGGCATTGTACACACCTATAAAGCTCGTCTTGTAGCAAAGGGTTATACTCAACTCTACGGGGTTGATTATGAAGAAACGTTCTCACCCGTGGCTGACATTAGAGCTATTAGGATTCTCATATCTATAGCGGCATTCTATGATTATGAGATATGGCAAATGGATGTCAAAACTGCCTTCTTAAATGGTTATCTTGATGAAAACATTTATATGGTACAACTTGAAGGTTTTGTTGATCCTAAACATCCCAGAAAAGTATGCAAGCTTCAAAGATCCATTTATAGTCTTAAGCAAGCATCAAGAAGCTAGAATAAAAGATTTGATGAGGAAATCAAAAAGTTAGGTTTTGCTCAAATCTTGATGAGCCATGTGTATATCAAAAGGCTAGTGGGAGTAATGTTACATTCCTCATCTTATATGTCGATGACATAATTATCATGAAATCACATTTCAAGTTTATAAAGTGTAAAGGATTATCTTGGAAAGTGTTTTGCTATGAAAGATTTGCGGGAAACAACATTTATTCTTGGAATCAAAATCTATAGAGATAGGTCAAAGCGATTGATTGGACTTAGTCAAAGTGCTTACATGGATAAGATCTTAAAGAGATATAAAATGGACAATTCCAAATGTGGTCATATCCCCATGCAAGAAAGACTTGACTTGAACAAAACACAAGGTGCTTCAACACCTGAAGAGGTGAAGCACATGCAAAATGTCCCTTATGCTTTGGCTGTGGGATCCATTATGTATGCTGTAAGATGCACAAGACCTGATGTTACGTTTGCGCAAAATATAACAAGCCATTTCCAACAGAATTCTAGTGAACCTCATTGGACTGCTGTGAAAAATATTCTTAAGTATTTAAGAAATACTAAAGATATGTTTTTGGTTTATGGTGGAAATATGGAAGCTGAACTTCGAGTTGATTGCTACTGTAATGCTGGATTTGAGACTGATAGAGACAACATCAAATCTCAGACAGGATATGTTTTCATTTTGAACGGAGGCGTAGTGGAATGGAAAAGCTCCAGTCAAAGTACTACCACAATGTCTGCTACATAAGCTGAATATATTGCTGCTTCAGAAGCTGCAATGTAAGCTGTTTAGATTAGGAAGTTTATTTTAGAGGTTGGTATAGTACCAATAATAAACGAACCTATTAATATGTTTTGCGACAACTTTGTCGCACTTCTTATTACTAACGAACCGGGGGTTCAGAAAGGCGCCAAACACTATCATAGAAGATACCATTATGTTCGCGAGTGTATTGAACTGGGTGAGATAAATCTTCTTAAAGTTCATACAGATGACAATCTAGCTGATCCTTTTACGAAGGCTTTACCTAAAGGAAAGCTTACTCAACATGCTAGGAGCATAGGACTTCGTTTAGCTAGTAGTTTTATGTAGATATGTGTTTTAGTATTTGGATAAGAGATATTTAAACAATTTTATTTTATGATAATGATACTTGGTATTTTGTTATTTTTATCTTAAACTGTGTCCTATATTTGCATGTTTAAATCCATGAATAATGTTGATTATTCTAAATTAATCCGTTTTCGATTAACAATATGGGAATATTGTTAAATAAGACAAATCTGAGTGATTTTCAGTAATCTTGATTAGTTACATATACGAGAAACAAAAACGTTAAATAATGGAATGACATTGATCCATATCCATTTTAACACGGTATCGGAAACAAAGGGATTGTAAATTCATAAATCATTTATTCGTGTCTTTAAGAAACCAGACTCGGATATTTCTAGGAGCATTGACGTGTTACTAGACGCTTACCAATGTAATTATATTATTTATACATGTCCAAGTGGGAGCTTTTGAAATATGTCCAAGTATAAATAATATATGTTCAAATATATATTCGAGCCTACAGGGACACACTCGTTATTACGTTAGATCTAGGATAAATATTTTTATGTATTATTTAGTGTTTAATAAAACGATCGTTAAGTTTAACAAGAATATTATTAGTGTTTAAAAAGTTAAAGGGACTAAAATGAAACCTGGAAAAAGGTAAGTTGCGGTTTTCCCTTCCTTTCTTAGGTGGTTCGTTTCATGAACTCCACCTCGTTGAGGAGGTGGGGTTGCTTTCTTGTTTCCAAGGTAAAGAGGCAATATATAGAGTTGTAGGGGTTCATTTTGTAATGCTATGTTTTAAGGAACAATTAACCTAAAACATCTACCCTCTCTCAATCCTTTATTCGATCGACCGAAAACACTAAAAGGTTTCGGTTTTGTGCCTTTGTTCGACCAAAAGAAAAATGAACCCGAGGGTTTTGTTTTTGGTTTGTTCGACACAAAAGATATAACAAGGGTTTTGATTTGTTGATTGTCAGAAGAGAAGAAGATCATTTAGTTAAAAATAATAGTACTAGCATACCTTGTTGTTTGCTAAGAACGTATTGTGTGTGTCGACTTAGAGGGATTATTCTTTTGATCCTAGTGGTTTCGCGTGGTGTTATACATACGCGTATATTCAAGGCGGTGTAACGTTTATTGCTAAAAGGTACACATCTCTAATCCATTGTTAACTATATTATTCTATATGTGTTTAATCTTTCCGCTGCGTACTCGTGATATATTTAATGGTTAAATAGATGTAAAAACCCAACAAAATCACCTATAACTGAGTATGCTTCTATCATTTTCTGCAAAATATTTTTATCTTTTGCTAATTAGTAACAATATTTGTGTATTCAATTTACATTATAGGCAAAGACCATCCAAGTACAAGCTTATACTGAAATATGGTGGTATCTTGATCAGTTGGCCAAAAAAACTAGTAGGAAACGATATTGTTTCGGCTTTCAGAAGTGTATCAACATAACTATATGTTCATATAAATTCAATCAACTATACGAAGATGTCATAAAGCATTATCCATCAATGACAGATCAAGTTTTGTCAATTCATTATGTTTACAAGTACTCAATAGAGCAGTCCTTTATTAAGCTTGATTCGGAGGAGACATTCATGGTGATGCTTAACATGTACAAGAAAGATAAAGCAATAACAATTTATTTTATGACCGTTCAGGTTAAAGAACCTGTAGAAAAACATTCGTGTATTCGAAGCAACAAGGGTGGAAATAAGTGTGCTACTCAAGGATGGATTGCTAATGTGCTTAGTGACAAGATTAGATTTGATGGGGATGTCTCAATTGCAGAACTAAGAAAATGGCTTATGCAAAGTTATAATGCTGACATACCATACAAGAGAGTTTATAGAGGTAAAGAACAAGCTTTTAGTGATATTTATAGGAAGCGGGAGGACTCATTCATATATATGAACGCTTATAAAGAGGAATTACTAAAGAGAAATGCAGGAAGTGTTGTGGATATTGCATTTGAATCAGATGGTGACAAGAAGCGTTTCCAACGTCTGTTTGTTTCACTAGCAGCGTGCTCTCAAGGGTTTCTTGCAGGTTGTCGTCCTTACATTGCTCTTGATGCTTGTCATCTCAAAGGGAAGTCCAACGGTGTACTAGCCGCTGCGACATGTATTGATGGTAACAATTCCATTTTTCCAATAGCCTATAGTGTGCTTGAGTCGGAGAATACAAGTTCCTGGACATGGTTTCTTGAGGCACTAAGAAAAGAAATTAGGACACTCGATGGTCTTGTTATGGCATCTTTAGTGATTTGTTATCTAGAGTAGAAATGTTATTTGAATTTGATAAGATGTTAGACAGTGTTTGTAGGGTTGTTCGAAATCAATAAGTGTTATTTTGTTAAACACATCACACAAGATATTGATATGGATTTGCCTATCGTGATGTTTAATTTTCGAGTTCGAAATCATTTCCTTCATGATTTAGTGTTGTAGTTATGTGTTAAATTTTGAGGTTATAATGTCAGTTGGTTTTTATCATGTATTACGACAATTTTCCCATTAAAAGGATGTGCGTGATGATAGTTGATGATATCATCAGGTGGTGATAAGAATTTATCTGGGATCATTTCTTTGTGCGTGATGATAGTTGATGATATCATCAGGCGGTGATAAGAATGTATTTGGAATCAATTTCTTTATCAAGTCTAGGGGTATAACGGGAATTTAATAATATAACTTATATTTTAACTAGTTTTATAAAAAAATAGGTAAATATGACAAATTGTTATTTAGATTATATATGTTATTATAACTTTTGGTTGGGTATATATGACAATATATGGTTTCATTTGGGGATAAATGGAATTATCCCTTATTTTTGGGCTTGTTTTTGGGCTTGTTTGTCATTATGAATTGAAACCATGTGGCACTATGTCAGAAGTTAAAAAACTAAATTATATTGCAAACAACTTATTAAGATATTAAAAGTTTTGCTGGTTAGGGTATAAGGTATCGTGGCTCAAGCTACTTTGACATCTCAACACCTAACTTTTAACACTTACACTTAAAAATGCTCATTCTCTTATGGCTTGAGCTAATTTCACTTTTTAGGATCCACAAATTAATTTTTTTCCATTTTTTCAAACTAACTAATTTTTCATTCATTCAAATAAAAATTGTCGGTTACCCGTCATCACCTTCACTTCACCATGATGAACCAAGAAAATAAGATAAGAAGATATGATAAGAATTATAGAGAGAAGTTTAGAGAGAGAAAGTAGAGAGAAGAAAAAGAGATGGTTGAATTAACTATGTGAAAATACAAAGAGAACCAACACCCTCTCCACACTTGGAGAGGGGTATTTATACCCTTATGGCCGGATGGGCTTTTGCCATGGGCCGGGTTTAATGTTAACTTGGGCCGGGCTCGGGATTACATTGGACCTTAGTCCGGAACATATACAATATTAGATTAATGTTTACGAGCCCTTTTACCCTTCTAGCCTATTACAACGTATATTAAATAAATGACCGAGACTTAATTTTCCTAATAAACGAACTTCATGTTCGACTTAATATTTTTGAGGCTAACAATCTCCCCCGAAGTTAGTTCATTGTGATACTCCTTCTTGAGATCAAAGAGATTGCTTTTGTCGTTAAGCTCTTATCTTTGTCTTGGTCTTTATCTTGTTGTAGGCTTGTTCCTTCACGCTTTGTGATCTTTGATCTTGAGACTTTGTCTTTGTCTTTTGACTTTGTCTTTATGTCCGAGATCTTTAAATCTTTTCCTTGTTTGTCTTGATCGTCTTTGCCACCTTGCGATCTTGTGTCTTGACCAACATGCTCATACTTTGCATCATCTTGAAAGCTTGCTAATAATCTCCCTTGATAGACTTGATATCTTGAAGGAAGATCTTGAATATCAGAGTTTGCGGAAGTCTTTGTCTTTAAATCTTAAGCTTTCTTGATTCTTAAATCTTGATGCTTATAGTATGTCTTTGTAGTTTGAGCATGAGCATGTGGTAATGAATCAGACTCTGCTGGAATGAGGCTGCAACACCGTCGTTTGTACCTGCATTTTAATGTTAGTGATAAACAACAGATATGGACGAATATGGCTTTGTCATTCGTCGAGATTCAGTTGCATTAACCTCTGGTTCTGTGAGGACCGTTTTATAGTGTAAATACTATACCTGTGATCAGGTAGGTTCAATTTAGAAGAACCTCATTGACAGGGTTTCCAGCTCAAAGTGTTAGATCCTCTAACGCATATGCATTAGATTCACCGTACTTGCTTGTTCTCAATACCAGAACGTCTCAAAGCAGACAACACGATATGAGTGAATCAGATAGTTACTATCTTTCTGATTAAGTTGTCAATTCATTTACTAGACCATTGTCGATATCCAGTTGATACAAGCTTGATTCATATAGAATCTCGCAAGTCTCCTACCACATAGCTGTTTGACATTGACTCTAAAAGGATTTCCATTCATCACTGTGAATACTAAAGAGTATCACTCTTAATGTTCTAGCATAATCACAAGGATAATGCGTAGGACTCTTGTTAACAGCTTGTGAACTTAATGATGTTCAACAAGTGTTTGTCATGGAATG
>BQNB010128341.1:0-19295 GCA_026074375.1 Tanacetum coccineum | reverse complement strand
TTTGATAGATAATTTGAAATCATTCGTACAACATAACGGAAATTTAAGAGAAATACAACGAGAATTCTTAAAGGAATAGAGTCTAAACATTGATATCATCCTCCATGTCGTTAAGGTCTTGATTGGTTTCTCCACCTCCTAAGGCATGCACCATTCCCCGTGCTCCAGTACCTCTAGCTTGGTTTTCATGGTTTTGGTTCTTTAACTCTAGGCAATCACTCCTGTAATGCCCTTGATTCCTACATTCATAGCAAGTGAGGTTTCTCTGATTGTTAATGGCAGCAGGACTCCTACAGTCTCATGTCAAGTAACCAACTCTCTTGCAGTTTGTGCACTTTATAGTGTACTGGCCATTGTGATGAAACTTTCACTTTGTGGAAAACGTAGAGGGGGGGGGGGGGGTGAATACGTTTCTGATTAATATATAAAAAACATTTTTATTAAATCCCTGATCAATCGCGACATAATATGAAAAGTACCAAATATGATTTATGACTATATGAACGCATAGAATAACCAAGTAGTCACAACATAATTCACAACACAATCACAAGCATAAAATAAATATAGAGCGATAAATAAAATAGAGAGCAAACCGAACACGATGCTTTATAGTGGTTCGGTCATAGAGCTCCTTTCCGCCCTACTCCACTCCCCGAGTACCCAACTCAAGAGTTACTTTACTAGATCAACAAACTCCCTTCTCGACGGAGAAACCTTACACAACGTTGCTTACACTTTATCCAGTACTAAGCTAAACACCGAGTCCTAATCACCGGGAGAACCAACCCATCATCGCTTACACTTTATCCGGTACGAAGCTAAATACCGGGTTCTTACACAAAGGGTAGAACCAACCCAAAAACCCCATTATGTTTTATGGCCCAACATAACAAACCTTGTGTTTTATGGCACAAACACATAAACCATCTAGTCTAAATCAAATGATACAAAGAGATGATACAAATGTGTATGTAATGATGATCCAAGACAAATGTGTCTAATGGATTTGAATGCCTAATCTAAATGAACTTCCAATGTTAGGAAGCCTTCAAAAGGATGATGATGATGAGATCTCCAATCTTGTAGATCTACATATGGGTATGCTTGGTGGTGGATGGAAATGGCAAGATCTTCAAAGCTTGCTTTGGTGGATCATCATAAAAGTATGCTTACAACAAAATGAATGTTAGAGCATTATGATCATATGCAAAAATGAAAATGATTAATGAAGGTGTTCCTACATATCTAAATGGCTGGAAACTAGAGAGAAAGTATGTGTGAAAGGGATAAGAAAATGGTGAGATTTGGCTTGCTATTTATAGGCAAAATTCTGGCACTGTAGCCCGGTTCTGCCGGTTCCATTGTAGAATGGAACCGGCCAGTGTTCCTGAAGGGAACCGGCCTACAGTAACCAAATCCGGATTTTGGGATAAAAAATCTTATAAAATCTTATGCAATCTTCAAAGATTATGGCTAGATTTGGAAAGATATGATGTGACAATACATAAAGGTCAACTATATGTATGATGTCATGCATGATGTAAAATCCAGTTTTTATTTTATTTTTACTTAACTAAACTTGTGTATGTAAAATAAAAAGTTTAGTTGAGGCTTGCCAAAATAGAGTTTACTTGTTTAAATAAAGTACTTGTAGATGCAAAATGTGAAATGAGGTTTGATCATAATGCAACATAACAAACATGTACGAACCTGTGTTGTAACATACGAAGACTCGAGACGTCGAGATGTGATGATGTATGTTGAGACAATATATGATAACGAGTAACTTGTACATTTAATGTTATATATTACAAGTTATATATATTTTGTCATTATCATAACAAAAGAGAATGTGTAGATTAAATATCGTTATATTTACACTAACAGTTTTGATATGTGGTAGGTCTTAGGCACATGGCTAGATATTTTTTGTTGGTACAATTCCAAGTAAAAACTCATAAAATTCGAAGCTATGATGTTATAGAAGAGGATGTTCACACATGTAAAAGGTTTGTTGTTTTTTTGTAGGCTTATGTTTACCTCCGGATCAAATACAAATCACATCAGCACTTCCAGCTCACCTGGTAGATATGCTACCTGATGGCGACAGTGCGCAGACCATTTTAGAAATATCTTGTATGTGCTTAAAAAGCAAAATATTATAAATTTATAGATGTACATCCATACAATAATAAGGTGACATCTTTTTTCACAAGAATGTACATGAAGAATACCCCCTTGTTTACAAATGTTGTAAACAACCAAGGAGCATTGATGCAGGTTAGATAATCACGTCTTTTTATACTTTGTGGTGTTGTTGCTCCTTAATGCTTAAAAACATAAAATCAATAGGGTTTGGTGGCTTCAACTGCAAGCTCAGGTGTGTCCTTCAATCCCCCACAACAAAAATATTCACGGTTAAAGGTAGTTGTTGTAAATAAGAGCCCTAAACGCCTCAAATACGCTTCCCCTGGTCTTTCCAAGGTATTACGTCTAATATATTTTGTTTTTATTTACCACTTTTAGTAAAAAAAAGTCTAGCTTTCAGGTCATATACTTACATCTAACTTATAAAAACATCTAAACAAGTCACAAGGGAAAATATGTTACATAGTTAAAGTCAACTCTTAATGGGTGTTTAGGTAAAGCTGTTGGAGCTATATAAGTTGTTATGAGCTTATGACAGTTTATTTGTGTCAAATAGGTTGTTTTATAGAAGCCTTGGTAATAATCACAAGCTCTAATACGAGTAAACTAAACAACTAATAACTCGATACCGTGTATTCATATCATATTTCTTAGGGCGTGTTTGGGTAAAGCTGTTGGAGCTATATAAGCCATTATGAGCTTATAACAAGTATTTGTGCCAAATAAGCTATTTTATAAAAGCCATGATAATAGCCATTGACTCTTTTATGAGTAAACTAAACAGCTAATAACTCAATACCATGTATTCATATCATAACTAAAATTGGGTGTAACACAATGAGTATATGTGCAATTATTTACTCATTATATGGTAGCTATCTGAGTTGCACATAAACTTCATGTCAAATATTTACTCTACCAACAAATTGTCACTTTTGTTACTAAAGGAGGGACAACTGTAGAAAGTAGTAGGTAGCTTTTAACCTTTTAGCATTATTTGTTAAAATATCATTGTAACTTTAGATGAACTTGCGATATACAAATAATGGGGTGTAACATCAGTTTAAATGGCATATAAAATATACTAATACTAATATACTATATACATACGATTGACAGTTAAGCACATATCCTGTTTCAAAATAAGAATAAAGAGATAACGTTTCATGCTATTTATATATAAAAAAATTATATGTCATGTGTTTGTCGATAGCAACACACTAAAAGCTACCAAAGTTGTGGTATTGTAGACTATGGTTAAGTTCAAAGGTATGGCATTTATTTTTGTAGCTTTAAGGTTTCCTGCTGCACTTGATGTGTATATGTTAATACACAAATGAAAATATAGTTTTTGAGTTTTGACATATATGATCAAATTAGGCGAGTTTGGTACGGGTCAAATGGATTGAAAATGACATATGGCTAATTATGGAAATAAAAGGTAGTTTGAAAGTGGAAACAGTTTAAGGACGAGTTATATAGTGGAACTGGTATAAGGTTTCATGTCGTTCCTAATAAAAAACTTAGCTTCCTAACTTACAATCATCTCATTCACTTTGATCAGTTAACTCTCTTTCTTGTGCATGTGAAGAAATTGTTTCTTCGAACTGTAGTGTGTAAAGAAACTATGATTATGAAGATTTGGGTAATTTTCTTCTTTTTCTGTTGTGCTTTTGTTTTGACTTCTAAGGTCAAATATGATGATTTTAGTTTTATGATTGATACAATTACATACAGGTCACTCTAAAAGTTTAAGTATTGTAGAAATACGAAACACATTGGTGTTGAATTGATACAAACTTTATGCCAATTCTAAATTTGGAAGTTTACAACTTTGGCATTTAAAAGTTAGTTTGACCTATTTATGCCTACGCAAAAACATAATTGTTTTGTAACTGTTGTTATTTCCAAGTGGTTTGAGGTCTTGAATTTTTTTCTACTAGCCATCAATTATCCTACTTATATAGAGGATCTCGCAGGATTGAGATAACAAGACTGATAATGAAGAGGATGATTGTGTTAAAATCTATTTACTTGCATGTTTTTCAATATCATGTAAAACTTTATAGCATGAAGTAGACGTTATTCAAAAGGTGCAACTGCATAAGTGATTCAAGCATCTATGTCTATATTTGATGTGTTGATGCTTACTTAATTGTGTTTTTAATGCTACAAATACAATATTTAAAGGTGTTTAGGATTGTTCAAGTAACTGCTTATTTGATTATGTTTACAAAACATAATTCTAGCTAATATTTATGTATTATAAAGACCATATGTATGCAATTACCTTTAAACTTACATAAAGCAATATGAATACATAGTTGAAAATTTGTACATTAATGCTTTCTCCAAGCCCGGTTTACTCTTTTTCTTTTCTATCAAACCGGCCGGTCCATTTCTTCCACTAGGGTTAACATGTGTCGTTCGATCTACACATCCAACCCATCTTCATCTTTTACATATTCCAGTATCTTCTCCCACCAGATCCATCATAATAAAAAAACACACACACAGATCCATCTGCCGTTCTCGATCGCTTGAATCCCTAGAAAAAACGTAAGAGTCTTACGCACTCTTCGATGCCATCAACCTCTTCGTTGCCGCCATTCATGGTGCGTGGCGTTGGTGGTTGGTTGGTGACGTTGGTGATGATAGATGGGTTTAATTATTTGTGGTGTTTATGGTCAGTAGGTGACGTTGATGACCTTACATGGGTGGTTTGTTTTGTATTAGGGATTTGCATCGTGATTGCACTCTGTTTTTGTGACTGCTAACGCCGATTTGTTGATCTTTAACGGAAGGTATATTTAGAATGTTGTAAATTTAGAAGATTTAATTCTTAATTTTTAGGGTAAATTGTTGATGTTGCATTGTTTAAGGATTTAATTTTGTGTTTTTGGGCAATTGTATACTTTTATAATGTGGGCGATGATGAGATTTGTGTGTCAAAATGTTGAAGTTTTAGCTTCTTTCGGCCATTTCGCTGCCCTCTTTGCTAATGCTTTTTATTTCATGAGTTTACAAATTGTTGGAATTTGGTGTTTGCAATCACGGGTTGGTTATAATTTGTGGCAATTAGGGGTCTATTTTTGTTGGAATTAGGGGATAGTTGTGATATATTATTTCTTCTGTGGGTTGTATGTTTGTGGGTGATGATGGGTGAAACCGACCCGTATCTTGGCGGGGCATCACAAAGTCGTGTTTGCAGCCATGGCGGGTCGGATACCTTTTATTCGATTCCCAACTCGCAAGCATCATTTAAACGATGGTTATGGTAAGTAATTATTTAATAATATCATTAAGAGTAGTGTGGTATGTATAAGGCTCAATAAATATGTTGATTAGAATGCTCAATTAATACTATGACTTAAGCGAGATTTGTGGTTCCTGTATAAGAGCTCGTAAGAGTATTTGTGGTTAATATATAAGTGCGCCATTACAAACGTATCAAACGAGTTTAGTGATTTGTCACTACAGTATCGTCATTCTAACAGTAGTTGTGTGCTAAGATAGTGTGTCACTAAAATTAAGTATCAAGGAAAATAATGTGTCATAAAAAATAATTTGTAGTATTCACTTCAAATGTGCCCAATATAATTCTCGTGTGTTCATTACATATGTAATCAAAAAACTAAGCGTGTCAATTTGTTTTTATCACCATTCATGTTTAAAAACAATATCTAATTGTTTTTTTTCAGCCTACTTTTCAATTTGAAAATTATACGAAAAAATAGTAAAAAAAACTAGCAAAAGAATTTTTTATTATAGTAGTAAATAATGTATGAAAATGACATGTATACAATATTATAGAGAAACATTTATTACTACTCATTAATTTTGTGTTTTGACCATATAACTTTTGTTGTATACAAAAACTATTAATTTTTTTGTCTCTTTGTTACAATTATGCCTCTATTTAATAAATTTTGAATCTCATCATAAAAAATTAAATCCAAGGCTATAAGTCGTGCCTATTATTTTTTCACAATAAATGTGTATACCACAATAACGGCCTCCCCTATATACTATTTACTAATATATACTTTATAATTATATTATTTATATCTATATATACTACTACCTATATATTATATATATATATATTTATTTATATATATACTATATATAACGTATATATTGGGGCCATTAACTATGACTGGAATTAATATGCTATATTTAGTGTAACAATCGCCACTCTAAACGATGACATGGCACCCACAATTTATTAAAACCTAATATACGCATCCACAATTCATTAAAACCTAATATACACACCCACGATGCATCCTTTTTGGAAAAACCCTAATGATCCTTCTTTTGTACATCGAGGTAATTTAACCTCAAATTCTCTCATCCCATCCTTTAGAGAAGGACGGCACAACGGTACGGTGGCGCCGTTTCTGGTTGCCTCGACCAAACGGACGCCATTCGAAAGGAAGACGGGTTGGCGCACGTTACCCTCTGGTTGGCGTTTTTTCCAATTGTCTAATCTTTTCTAGCCGCGTCCACCTATCCGGCCCAGAAAAAATATATTATTTTTTTTTTTGAAAAAGCTAGCCGTTGGGGTGTTTGATTGTAACGGCTTATTTAGCCGGCTTTTTTTTGTCTTTTTGCCCCAAAAATTTCCAAATTTTTTAACCCTAATAAATCCTATATATACATCACATATATTTTTTTATACTTTACATACCACTTCCAAATACTTTTAATAACACATTAAATCTTTCACGTTCTCTAATGTTTCTTTCAACAAAAATGAATCCCAACAATCAGCTTGATTACCGACAATGCCTTAACGCAACCTTTCGAGAACCTTATGATGGGTCGTCTTCGAATTCCCGGCCTACAATCCGGGCTCAGTCTTCTGAATCCGAACACCAAAAATACCTTACATTCTCTACGCTTTTCTCAACAAAACCCCCTATACACTTGAATCCAGACGATTTTGCTTTATTTTCTCAATGGAAAATGCCAACAACAAACAAACAAATAATTCAACTCATTTTGCTCAACAACTAACAACAAAACTCAAAATGAATCACAACCAAGATCCTACCAAACCAAATCTTTCCCACCTTGTTGACGAGAACCGCAAGACGATGATGAGAAGAGCCGGTTCCTCCGACCTCCTACGTCGAAAAAAAAGAAAAAAAGGTGAAGAAAGTGGCGAAGACGAAGCACGAAGAAAACCCAAAAAACTACATAAACTAATCACCGAAGACGAAGACGAGGCCCTACAAAAGAGACCTGTAGTTGATGGAACCGACGCGGTGATGGAATTGCTTTTGGCGGAGACTTACATCCAAGTATCCGAGGATCCAAAAGAAGGTGAGGCTCTAACAAGGGATACTTTTTTGGTTTAAATGTTTTTGGCTGTTTTACAAACCAAGGGGAAGCATAGAGACTACCAACGTACTCCCACAAATCGGTTCCAAGAAGAACAGGATTAGGGAAAGTGGACTCTGATTACATCGAGATGTCAGAAATTTTAATTCGATTGTGTGTGAACGGCTCATTATTGACAGGGGTTGAGAACAATAAGAGATTTCATGGATACGTTATTTGCACATGTTGTTTAAAAGAACATGGGAAGAATGATTTTTTAAAAACTCGGAGCCGTTGGAATTCTTTTGAAGGACAAGCACAAGTAGACAAATATCACGACTCGACAAAGCAAGACGTTAATCGCTCTTTGGGTACGCGAAGAGGACCCGAGCATTCTTGCGCTACACGACGCTACGCATTGCCAAGGCATCTCCCAGGACGGGATTGTACCAGCCGGAAAAACGGGATTGTACACAATCCAAATAGAGCCAACGTTCGTCTAACTCGACCGCAAGTTCCGGTTCAAACCTGGGAATGTTTCAAGAAAGGCTTCACACAACATTACGACGTTAGAGCGCCAAGATGAAGCAAGATGTTCTTGAGCCGGGAGTGTACTCGAGAGGAGAGTCGATTTACTCGAATCTCAAAGATAAGCCGAGAGGATAGTCGCGGGTGCACTAACTTATTGGACACAAGCTCATTGGGATCCGATGAACGCCGCATATCGTTGAAGGCCCGCACACAAGCACAAATTCCTAGGGGCAAAATATCCATACGCAAGAATAATTATCTCTCTATGTATTTTTTTAGTTTTAATTTCTTTACTTTTATTGTCTTTAAGTTTAATGTATTTTTTCTTCTCTGTAAGGTGATTTTTTTATGGGGAATGAAGGTTTAATTTTAGTTCCGATATTGTTGTATTTTTAATTCTATATTAAAATTTAAAAATTCCGACCCGGCACCAGTTTTTCTTGGCGCCAACTGTTACGCCTACGAATGTACCTCCGGTGCCATTGGGTTTCTCGGTGCCGTTGGGAAAAAGTGCTGACGTGCTGCACTTCTTTCCTAACGGCAACAACTGTACCCAGTTGTCTCTTAATATTAGTTTTAGGTCGCAGTTTACTATATATATATATTAAACATACACACAGACTAAACACTCACATATATATATATTCTACTATATATATATATATTATATATATTTATATATATTGATATATATAATACTATATATTACTAATATGTGTGTGTATGTGCTGTGTGTTATATATATATGTGTGTTGTTATATATCTGCTATTATATATGTATTTAATGTCTATATAATGCTTATTATGTATATATGTGCTATATATGTATATATATATATATATATGTATATATGTATTATTATTATATATATATATATATACATATATACATATATATATATATACTAGTTGCAAAGTCCGCCTGATGGGTGGGCTTGTTTTGTGAGTATCCAAATGAAAAATTAAGTAAAGATAAATCAATTATAAACATACCAACTTATTTGTTGAAAGCATTAACAATGAAAATAAATAAATGTTCATCTGATATGAGAAAATAAAAGGTATTAAAGTATCCACAAGAAGAAAGTATATGTTGTCAGTTCAAATGCGAAATAAAGCTTCTTTGTACACAACGTTGGTTGTTGATTTTGTGTATTTACCATCTCTATAGAAACAATTTTTATTCTTTTTCTACTCTTGACTCTTGAAAAAACGACATATAATTGGCCATGCGAGAAAACTGACCTCTCGAGAAACAACCAAACTTGAGACAATGTTTCACCTTAACTTTTATTAATCGTCATAGCAAAATAAACTGAAACAGGGAATTGCCTACGGTTTAGTTTAAACACCATTTTATTTCCTAACGGGCTAATAACCATACGTGATATTGCACAAATAGTACGAACACTACCATCATATATTATCCTAACTTCAATTAGATTCTTACCCATCCTTAGTACTTAAAGCCTAGTACCCTTGCATAGACCGGCCATTTGGGAAGGACTTTATTTGCACTAATAACTATACCCATCGAACCAACTGGTAATACATGTACATCCGTCAAATTTTTAAGTAATGCTAGTCTATGGTTATTTAAAGAGCTTCCTAGCATATCATATAGTATTTCACAGGCCTTAAGTAAATTGTGGCCTGCTTCCATATATGCAGACGCCATGTAGTCATCAGATAGCTTTGAGCCACATGCTTTAAGCATAACTTTCAAATTCTTATCGTCGTCTTTTCAAAGAGTTACATTGGTAAAAGCTCCATTCATTATCGTCTTTCCAAACACAAATAGATAGACCTCATTACAAAGAGTTCATGAAACTTGATGTGCATACTACAACTATGAAAGTTTACCTTATCTCAAAATGCTTTTAGAAAATGTATGTGCTTCTAAGGCTCCTAGAGAACAAAGATATATCTACCATTGTTTTAAAGTTTGGATCCAAATTTGGTTGCCTTAAATAATAGTTGAGGTTGGAAAGTGTAAGATTATAGAGAAAGCAAGATCAAATGCGTGATTGCATGTAAGGTGTTGTACAACATATAAACATCTTATTCGGAAGCCCCATTTTTTTGGCACAACTTATCAATATTAAATCTTCTCCTTTATGCGATTATTGGTACTATTATTCTATACCACTAAATATTTAAAATTAAAAATCAATTATTACTATCATAACAAAATATAATAAGATTAAAGCGGGTCATAATCAGTGTTATCAATACATTATGATTAGTTTTTAAGGGCTAAATGCTCTTTTAGATTTTTAATGCGTTAAAGGAAACACGAGATTAGATCCAACAATGTCAGATGCAATCATGTACAACTAAAAGAAAAAAAGTATTGGTTTTAACACAAAATCAAGAGGGACCTATGATATTTTCCAAACACCCTTAAAAAGAAAATATTAAGGAAAAATTACACTTTTAAGCAAAATTCCAAACATCCATAAACATACAAAAGTCAGTAAAATGCAAATCCAAAACACCCATAATTAGGAATAGGTCAAGGTTTATGAAATTGACACTTTTAAGCATCCCTTGCCGCAGGACGCACCCTTTTTAAAACTTCTTGTTGATCATACCTTAATTTTCTATTCACGCTTGGTTTCTTCAACGTTTGAATGACAAGTTGAGAGATTTTTCCACCGGCATTTGGCTAAAACTCGCGACCCCTTTCCACCAACTATTTATTTCGGTCTTCTGAAAGCTTGATGTGGTCACCATCAATCTCTCTCTAGTTTTGATAGTACGCAGCATCTAGTGTTAACTGCATAACAAAAAGAACGAAACTTTGAACCGTACATGAACCAATACGCTGAAAAAGTATAATTTTTTTCTATTTAACTTGCGAGAAATAACCAAAAGCTAAGTAGACTTAGTGTATAAGTTATACATAAATGAGTTAAAAATGGTCGCCTTTAGATTAGAAACAAATAAATGAGAAAAAAATGGGTAAGACCTTGTGGTGATTGAACCGCATTCGGAGGGTCCATATGTAACACCCCCATTTTTACATATAGCAGCGAATAGTAGCCGAAAGTTATATCGGGTCATTACCTTCATTGTATCACAGGTCATAATCATAGAAAACGATCTCAAAATAGACGTTTTTTTGAAAATTTTGTTATCATTCATTTATTCATCAGGTGTTCTTTACTAAAGGGACAGGTCCCCAAAAGCTAAAAAAAACATAAAATGTTTGTAATGATAACAGTTTAGAAATTTTAATAAGTCCGTACCACTCCGTGCATGGTTGATCACATATCCTGAGATAAACATGCTAAAAAGTCAACATAAAAGTTAAGTGAAATTCATAGGTTTATGATAAATAGTGTGAATACAAGTCATCATAGGCAGTGGGTTATGTTGTTATACGCCCATAAGTGTAATAATTGCAATGAGTACAATTATTATAGAAAATAGTATTAATAGTGTATTATTGCGTCTAAGCTCATGGCACACAAACTGACTTGTATATATATATCCATAATGATTTATTATTGATAATGGCCCCTGATGTAGGTAATTGCCATATACCTATGAAACTTCAATATATAGTGTGTTGGTTACCTCATACGGCTACACAAACAGGATTCGTCAATCCCGATAGGCCTATCCACAATATTCGTGTTCACTCACAAGTGATTAATGGTCCATGATGGTGGGGTATTTTGGCATATAGGGACTTAGACAACAGATGCATTAATATATCAGGAAAGCATACAGTTGAAAAACACTTGTATTCATAGTTTAAGCATGTATCCCCCTCGCAGGTTTATAAAACATGTAAATAAGTAAAGGCGGGGTTATGAACTTCACCATATCGCTTTTAAGTACTTATGTATATTAAAAACAATTGAGCATTGTTATCCCGCCCCTTCCGCCCCCTCCCCGGCCTGTCCACCCACCATCAGACGAGTAAACATTGACCAAAAGATTAAAAATGTATGGACGGCTATGAACTCACCTTTAACTTCAGTACAGGGAAATCTTATTGATGGCAAAAGTATATAAAATAAAAGTAACGGCTTCGTCACACAACATGGGTAATATGTCAATTCTTAGTTTGATTGGATATGTTTTATGTCATAAGATTGTTTTATACTTATTTGATTAGAAATATTATGCGAAATATTGTACTACAATATTCGGGAATCATTATATTGGAGGGTTCATGTAGTAATCGTTTTGAGGCAGCCAGAGTGACACTTTAAATCGTTAATCAACAAAATCATCAAATAGATGGTTAACATATCCCGCCAATATGAAACCTCACTCACATGAGCTTCCATAGTTAATGGGTTTATGGTGTGGGGGGGGGGGGCCGATAAGAGGACGGCGGGGGCAGATGGAGCGGGCGGGGGGATCGTGCCTATAACCAATCCGCAGGGGACCAAACACTCGGACACTGATTCAGGGCGTGTGGGTGTGTGAAAACAATCGACATCTTTCCCACCACACCATTTTTATTATTTTTTTTCTTTTTTTTCATTTTTAGTTTCTTCAAAAGTTAGTTGATGATAAATTTCGATTTTATATTACGTTAATTGATGTATAAAGAGTTGTCGATCGATGATTAATAACGATATATTGTATCGGGTTCTCAATATAAATCGGTTTATATAATATTTACTATATATATATATATACTTGTTTATATAAAACATATTTATTTTTATATTTTTACGTTTGCAAAAATGGCGTATATATACTCTTGGTTTATAAACTCTTTACAAGTTTAATTAGTCTTTTATAAATGAGTAAATATAATTTAAACCTTTAACTCTTGAAACTTGGCAAAATAGGTCCTTATAAGTTATAACTTTAGACAATAATGATATTTTCACGCCCCATTTAGTTATTACTAAAATTCAAAAAGTTACGATATATACGCCCTTGCATTGAATCTTTTGCAAAAACATAGTCCAAAATTCCATGCCAAGGCTTATTTTAGGATTCCAAATGATATTTTCAGGTTATAGCTTATTAGTATTAAGTTAAATATAAGAAGTTTTTAACCATAACAAAAGTTCTTAGATAAAGGTCTCTGTTACGATAGAAAATCAAAAGGGGAGTTTTTAGGGTTTTTATCAAAAACACATGGGTTTGAGGATTTAAAGCTTCAAACAAGAGTTCATACATGATCTTAAGAGTATTATGAACATTATTGTACAGAATATAAGCTTATGGAACAAGATCTTAGGCTTACTTGAGCTAAAATGGGTCGAAAATGGTTTTTATGATTCGTACACCTAGAAATGGCTTCAAGACTTTGTTTTTCTTGCTTTTTGGCTTCTACTCTGAGCTTAGGGAATTCTCTTAATCTTCTATTGCTGCTATGGAAGGGTTAGAATTCCATTTGAGGGTGTGAGATGAGTGTGTGGGACAATTTCAAATGGGGTGCTTGGTTCGTGTATTTATAGGGCTTGGAAGCCTTTGTGCCCAAGTTTTCTTGTTACCAAAGGGATAGGGGCTATAGATAGATGATTCATGGAAGCTATGAATCAGTAATACAAGCTAGAAAAATATCTAAGCAAGATATGTGGTGTTGGAGGGGTTCGGCTACAAAAGGAAGACAAGGAGGTGATGTAGCAAGCTTGGTGGCCAAGAGTTGAAAGGGAGGTGCTTGTAAGCAGCTTGGAGACATAAGGGTGAGGTCATGGAGGTTCTAGTATGGGTGCTTGGGTTTAAAATGGGTCAAAATGGAAGAAAAGGTGTATCGGGGTCCATTTAGGACTCGTTTAGGGTTTTGGACTTTATTTTTCGAGTTAGGGCTAGGGTTTAGGATAGATTAATGTTTAGGATTAGTGTTAGGATTATGGTTTAGTGTTTATGATTAGGGTTTAAGGCTTAGGATTAAGTTTTAGGATTTAGTTTTAAAGTTAAAGTGAATTTAGGGTTTAGGGTTTTGTTTTAGGGTTTCGTTTTAGGGTTTTGTTTTAGGGTTTTAGGGTTTTAGATTAGGGTTTAGAATGATTTAGGGTTTAATTTTAGGGTTTAAGAGTCATGTATTAAGTGCTTATACCTTGTAATAAAGTGGTGGTAAAGTTTAAACATGATTTAAGAGTTAAAATAACCTGATTAGGTTTTCTTGCATCATTGACTTGTACATTGGGCTTTAGAAAGTTGTAACTTGATTTAAGAGGGTAAAGATATTCAAATGTTGTGAATTGATACTTGTACACATGCTTTAAAGGCTTGTACATTCATTATATATATATACATTACATATAATTATGGTTTTGATATAACGTTTAACGTTTAATGCTTGTTTTGATATAATGTTTTGAAAAGTATGTTAAATGGATAATGTATTTGGTAAAAATGATATTAGGATATAGACTTGACATATTAGGATGCTTACATGATATAAACATAGATAGAGATGTCATTGATAGAGGTTGTGTGAGCTCGTTTACTGTAGAGATGCAAGTTACGTTGCCTAATGAAATAAAGCAAAATTTTCCCTATAAAGAGGAGGTATATAAAGTGTATCTAATTTAATAGATGGATACTATATTGATGAAAATTTAGGGTTGTGATAGTCCCCCAACCTTATAGAAATCTCGTCCCGAGATTTAGTCGAATGATAGAATGTAAAAGTTCAAAGATTCGTTCATATGAGGGTAATATTGACAATGATTTCATGAAGTAAGGGATTTGTTCGTACAAATGCCGTATACTTAAACCTACTCATTTATAATTTGTCACTTACAAAAAGAGGCATCCTAATTCATTTCAATAAGAAAGTTATAAATTATTCTACCTAAGCATAAAACATCAAAATCATAAGAAGCAATGGGAATAATAATGAGACATTAATTGTACAGATGCCCATATTATCAATCGAGGATCTTTACATAAGTATTTAAAAGGTATGAGGCGAGTATTCAGAGTTGAATATAATAGAACTAATGGGATTGACAAATGATGTTAAGTTTTGATATCATCAGACATGAAGGTGTAAGGGAATTACCACTTTATTATTTCATGGATAACTTTATCTTACATATCTTACATCATTAAAACTTTATGAGTGTTGACACTTATGCTACGTGTCTCGTGGTAGGATTCTAGATATAAGTAATAAATGACAAAGATAGTAGCTTGGTGTTTGGGGTTTTTAAACTTATAAAGTGGGTTTCAGAAGATCCTTCATATGTAACTGGTGGCGAACTTGAATATCCTCGAGAGTTGTTTCTAGGGTAGAAATCTTAAAGTGAACAAAAGCAATCTTGTCTCTTAGTAAGTAAGCTCCCATGTGGCCCTGTTGTTTGCTTTTGAGCATTGATTTTCATAATGCCCTTTTCTCTCTACAGGCATTACAAGTTATGGATACTGGTTGTAGATTGTTTCTAGTGGCTGGTCCTTTGTTTCTGCAGTTCTTGGTCAGATGACCTACCTTGTTGCAAGTTTAACACCTGACAGTTCAAGGTCTTATGTGATGTAGGGTGCATCTTTTACATAAGGGATGGTTTCCAGTATACGCATTGTTGGCAGTATAAGCCCTGAAGGTTTCTTGCCTCTTATTCTGTTATTGGTGGTGATCATTGTTACGGTTGTTATTGTTGCAGTTATATTGGTAGTTGTTGTTGTTGCGATCATTGGGGTAGTTGTCGTTGTCGGTGGTGCTTCTTTCTTCATCAAACTTTTGTTTGTGATCATTGGTTCCTTGCTCAGAATTGTGTTATGTTACCTGATCCATTAACCTATAGGTTATGGTAATGGTTTCCTCCAAAGTTTGAGGCTTTGAGGCGGTAACATTTCTTTCAATACTTCTGGGTAATCCTCCGATGAAAGCTTTCAGGAGTTTCTCGGTGTTTGGTACCATGTTCGGGCATAAGACTGCTAATTCTTGGAATCTTCTAATGTAAGTTTTAAGATCATTTCCTTTTACAGTCAGATTTTAAAGTTCATCTTCCATTTTTCTGACTTCAGTTCGAGGACAATACTTGTTTGTTAAGAGCCTTCTCAACTCATTCTAAGTGATCCTATTGGCTCGATCTATTCCAATGGGTTAGGCATATGCATTCCACCAGGATAAGGCGTCATCAGTCAAGGTACCGATAGCAAATGTTACTTTATTTTCTTTGGCACATTTGCTACGAGAGAACACTGATTCGGTTCGTTCAAACTAGCGAATAAGGCCAACTGCTCCTTCCGTACCATTGAAGTAGAAAGGTTGACAGCTTATGAACTCTTTATAGCTTCCTATTTTTACTATAGGAGTTCTAGTAGGTTCGGTATTCCTGTTGGGATTCCTAGTACTTGCCATTGTTGCAGTTTGTGCTTCTAGAGCCGTAGCGACATTGTCAGCAACTAGTTTCTTAATGGCAGCCTGAGTCACGGCCGGTGCTTCAGATGTTGATGTCCTTTTAGGAGGCATTCTATCAACATAAGACAACACGAAATAAGAATGATATCACAAGTCTTAAAATGCAATGCTTATTTTTGAACTTTAAGCATTTTAACAATAGTGATATTAAAATCATTTGACATATTGTATGGATTCTTATTTTGATACAAGTTCTAACAAAGTAATACACATCCTTTGGTATTACATTGTAGGATATAACGGAAAATTTTGGAATTTAAGATTTCCATAAATGAATATTCTAACAAGCATCTGACTCATTAGATTCCTCGGGGAGTGGTTTACTTCCCAGTGGTCGTGGTATGATCCATAATGAGTTATCTAACTTTGTGAAGATAGACTTATCAAAGGAATAGTCTGGTGGTGGTGTAGTTGACCCTACTAGTGATGAATATTTTACTGATGAAGATGGAGATATTGGAATGGGTGGTTTAACAAGAGTCTCAATGTCTTTAGGTGGTGAATTTTCCTCAGGAGTAAAGAAATCTCAAGAATCAAACATTGGTGATAGTGATAACACTAAAGATGGAGATGCAACAGTTGGCGGAGAAATAGAAGCTTGAAGTGGAGTAATAGGTAATTCATTATCAGTAGCATCATGTGCTTGCATGATTTCCATATACGGATCATCATGTAAAGGTGAGAAGACTAGTGTGGCCAAAAGATACTTTGTTAAATCATTTGAAGAGTCAGGAGAAGTGTTTCCCGGTGTGGCTGGGAAATAATCAGGAGCATTTGGAGAGGAAAAAGCATCCTCAATATCGAAATCAGATGGGATGATAATAGGGTGGTTGGATGAAGACATAACTGTGTAACAACCCAGTGTAAATAACATAAGTTATTTATATGATAGTATTTTTAAGCACTTTTAATGAAGGGAGCATAAGCTGAAACTTAAAGATAAGCTTTAAAAGAGCTTTTGAAGTACTGATTACAGAAAGTGAGCTTTTAAGCTCACTTATGCTTGTTTACACTAAATCACTTGCACAAAGCTCAATATAAGCTCAAATCTAAAACCAAAAGCTGTCCTATGTAGCTTATGATGTCTACAAGCTAATCCTAATAAGCTTCTCACCTCTCTAACACTTAATCCTAACTGACTCTAATGATCAAACCTGCAAACTCAGAATTTAACTCAAAAAACTCAAAATTAAGAAAAACTCAAATGCTCAATAAGCCAAGACAGAGGCTGAGCTTATGAGAACCAAACAACATACCTATAAGCTATAAATTCAAATAAGAAAATCAGATACTACAACTTAAAATCTAAAACTTAAAAGCTAAACTCCATTACTACTGTTTTTGGTCTATTTGGATTTTTTTTATGAATTTTAAAAGCAAATGTACCTAGGATATTAAGCTAGAAATTTGAAATTAAGTCTTAACCTAACTTATCCTATATCTAATCTATAAATCTACTGAGTTTTAAAAGCTAAAACTTATTTAAACTACCCTAACTTAGATTCAATAAGTCCAACAGTATTAACTTATTGTTAATACTGCTGGTGCAATTGACAGATTGGTTAAACCAAAAATGCAGGTGACCAAGGTGGTCAAACCTGCAATAGACACACTTTAAGAGTGTGTCTAAACACTTAACAAGCAAAAATTACACCTAGGAAAGTTGGGATCAAAAACTTCAAAGATCTAATGAGAACAAAAGCTCCCCTGGTGCACAGTCAAGCATAATAAGTCACAAGATGATTTTAAGCTTAAACTATCTTAGCAAACCTTTTTAAAACTTAATCACATATGCAAACAAAGCTGACCAAAGAAAAATTTGCAAGTTACTTTGACTATTTAAAGTCAAAACATACTAAACCAAACACTCCTTTATACTTAGACAGATTTCATTTGGGCTTATGAAATTAAGATTCAATTAACAAGACCTTATTACCAGATATCTACTAGCTTATAACAAGACTAATAAGCATAAATCCACAATCAATTTAAGCTAGAATTAAAAATCTAAAGCTAAGCTACCTAAGCTAAAAACAGATGAAAATTTATAACTAATAAGCACAAAGAGATAATTATAAGCACAAACAAGCAACTAGATTAAGCAAATAAGCAGATCTACACTAATAAGCAATTATTAAGCTATATATTGAAGAACAAGGGAAATTAAATGAGAACTTACTAGAGCTTCAGCTAAACAGAAGCTAAAGGGCTCAAATGAGCTTATCAACGGCTCTGGCTTATCCAAGGATACGCCAGTAAAGTCCTTGTGAGCCCTTCCATGATTGGCTCACCTTCCAAAAGCTTATAATCAAATAGACAAGGTATTTAGCTAAATTTATTTATTTAAGTAGATATTAAGACTGAATCAAGCTCTATCACTAGCTTAGAGACTAGTGAGAGCTATAGAGAGCTTATGAGTAACAGTTGAAATCAATAGAGCTTATTTAGAACTTATGGTAAAGTAAAGAGATTAACACAAATCACAAACTAAATTTCATTAACTAAAAACTTTGATTACATGATTAAAAAGTAGATTACAAGAGATTAAAATTGGAAAAAATTACATTAACTAAATTTAAGCTAAGAACTACTACTATTCTAAAAAACGGGGAAAAGGAAGATGAAATGTGTGTGTGTGTGAGTTTGGGGTATTGGCAAGAATGGTCCTTGTGGTTTATAAGTGGAATTGCAAATATAAGTCCAAGTGTTTTCAAGGTTTGAAAATGGCAAGACTAGTCCTTGGACTTGTAGTGGGTTATAGTTTAGGGTTTTGAGGGGCTGAATGTGTAACTTTGGAATTTTGTCTTTTATGGCTTGACTTTTGTTGACCAGTGTAACACCCCCATTTTTTACATATAGCAGCGGAAGCTAAACTGGGGTATTACTTCAAGGGTACAACAGTCATAATCATAGAAAACGAATCAAAAAGAGTCGTTTA
>BQNB010128340.1:0-19295 GCA_026074375.1 Tanacetum coccineum | reverse complement strand
TGTTATGATAAAGGATATACCACAAATTTCCAGAATTTTTAATTTTCTAGATTCTTGCAGAAAACCACGATTACATTAGTGCTAACATTCTATCTTTATTGCTTTCTTAGGATTTTAGTTTATGATTAATAATGGTTACATATCATTTACCCTTAATTTTACGCTTGGTATAGTTGCTTTTGTCTTTGATTTTCAAGTTATATTTGATGAAGAGATTCCATAAGTTCTTTGGATTTTCACTTGGATGATTCTTGGATGAAGATTTAGCCGGAATTATCTTGTTTCTTCTCGGATATTGAGCAAACCAGGGGAGTATTAATTTCTCTTGCTTTTTATTTATCTTCCCTTTATTCGTTTTTTGGGTACTCATAGAATATTGGGGACAATGTTCAAAATAAGTGTAGGGGGTAGGGGTGAGCATCAGGTCGGAACCAACCCAAACCGAAAAAAACCAAAACCGACCCGAAACCGAATAAGGGAATTTTGCAAACCGAGAACCGAACCGAATGAACCTTATATAAACTGAAACCGAACCGAATAAGGTCAGTTCGGCTCGGTTCGGTTCGGTTCAGTTTATGTAGTTCGAACCGACTAAGTGTCGGGTTTGAGCCGAACCAAACCAAAACCGACCAAACCAAAATACATATCCAAAACCGAAAACCAAACCAAATAAGCTCAGTTCAGCTCGGGTCGGGTCGGTTTGTTGGGTCGGTTCGTTTTTTGGGTTACTTTGCTCAGCCCTAATAGGGGGTAATAAAAGCCTTATAAACTATTCTTTCATTTGCATTTGTTTATGAGAGTGTATCGGTCGTATTATAAATTCTAGAACTTGCTTTAGCGATGCATCTCGAGACTGCTAGTGAGATCACATTCATGTGATTAGGATTTACTAAGTGATAAGAGGCATTAGGTTAAACCCTTGTTTTTAGCCTTCGTTTGTTATGGTTATGATGATCTCCTTGGTCATATAACTACCCCCACACCCTTGCTTTACACTCATTTTTAGTGCGAGATGCCCCTAGTACACCTCTCTGATCATATCCTTTTCGTTTTCTTCTATTAAATATTTCAGAACGACTGAAAGGGGATTTCTTTGGATGAAGGAATTCCTTAATATAGTATTCCGGATTATTTAGTACTTGAAATTTGTTTACACCCTATCAAAAAAATGTTACACCTAAATCGCCTTAGCTTTCCTTGTATGTACTCATTTTTAGTACATTATTGTTATCACATTTGTAAACCCTAATTAATTGTTTACTTGATTACATGCTTGCTAAGTCAAGTCATTGTTAGTGTACATAGTTTTGGGACGATTAGGATTCATGGTAGTTTTTATTATATAGAGAAATGGGGAAGAAAAGTTAAATCATTACCCTCATATTTGTCTAATATTCTCCATGTTTATTGATTCTTCTCAATTCGGGTCATTAACTAGTTTATTTTGTTGAGTACTAAAAACTCAAAATAAACTAACTATAAACCTTGAGTTATGTTTATTATTTATGTTCAAGCAGATGGCAGGGCAAAAATGTATAAAAAAATAAAAAAATATATCGAAAAAATGAAGAAAAAAACAATATGAAATACGGGATGCCATCTTGCTATTGTTTATGTCAAAAAAGAGTCAAGAAAAGAAAAAGAAAGATCTTGATGTAGAGTTGTGTATTAGTGTCCTAGTTTTTGTCGAGTCTTGGCTTAGCAACGTCTTTTACATATATTCTTGTGAATAGTTAGCTAGCCACCAGTAAAATACCCCACATTATCCTTAACCGTGTTTTCCTTTACCCTACACCTAATGTTACAACCCTTTAAAAGACCTCTTTGATAGTAATTCCCAGGTGCTTACGCCAAAGCGATGGAGGTTTTGATCCTTTATCAAGCTTATGGTAATTTATATACTATGACAGGTAGTGAGGGTTTATTTTCCCGTTTCCATTCATTGTTATAATTCATTATACACTCAAGAGAAAGAGATAATCCAAACACTTATGTGAGGTGCTAGTATATAATTTTAGTGCTTTTAATTACGAGGTTGATTCGGTTGTGCCATAAATTATATTTATTAAGTATGTTAAATGCCCCCGACTTTGCTATTTACTAGGTAGAAAAGCTCATTTGCTTGAGGACAACAAAATCCCAAGTGTAGGGGTATGTGATGAGGCGTCATTTATACACTTTTTCGAGGTCATTTAACCCACCAAGATATCATATGATATTTGCATCATTTTATATCAATGAAAACCACCTATCTAATTATATAAAACAATCACGCCTAATTTCATCTCCCTTTGATGAATGCTTTCATGCACCTTCCCCATTGTGACATCACCACAACGTCTACTCCCACCATGGTACCTAGTTGTTCTAGTTTTGGGAGTGGGTCACGTCACCCCAACCAAGTTGTGGCTCTTGTTCGAGTTAAAGGGTCCTAGTTTGTTTGCTTGCGGGTTGGAGTTGGTGACAAGGGGGATGATTTGGGATCGGTTGTTCGTATACATGTGGGTTTTGGGTTTTGATGATGTTCGTGTCTGTACAGGTTCGAGTTGTTCATGCTCGTGTTCTTGTTTTCGGTTGGGTCTCGTTGAATTTGTGCTCGTACTCATATTCGATTTGGATCTTGATTTTTTTCTACTATGGCATAGAGGTAAACTTTATAACGATAATTTCATACATATCATATGACATTTACGAGTAATGTTATCTTAGGTTAAGATTATATGATCATAAAACCATGCATGAAATATGATTTTGAGAATTTCACCCTTTATAAATATATATAAATAAATAAATACTTATTAATATATAATGAGGATATAAATTCACAAGTGTAGTAAACTGGGAAGCTGAATTCCTGGATCGTTTTCCCAACGAGGCGTGAATGGACGGTCGAGTGACGTTTGATACCAATGCTTGAATTAACTAAGATTTTGGTTGATTATGACTCCTAAAACTATGGGAAAAACAAATTAGGCATTCTAATTTAACAACTAACCACAAAAATCAAATACGAAAATCCTAAAAAGACACTAAATTATCAACTAAGTCAAGATTAAACACTAAAAATGAAAACTTAGTTTCTAAACCTCTAAAATGATAAAATAAAATTTTCTAAAAAGGAATTATATTTTTTTTACTCTTTTTATTACTTTTATGAATTAAAAACTAATTTAACCTATTAAAAATCCTAGAAAATAGCAAATTAATTCTTAAAAATTCTAAAAAATGATTTTCTACTTTAGAAAAGTCTAAAATGTGATAAAAACTCAGAAAAGTATTTTCCACTATTTTTTATAATAAAAATCTATTTTCTAAAATTAATTTAAAAAGCTAAAAATGAAATTTAAATTCTAAAAGTGATGAAAAAGATTTTAAACTTTGTAAACCTAAAACTATTTATTCTAAATCTAAAAACTATTTTTTTGTATTTTTCTGATTATTTTAACTATTTTTAATTGATTTTCTAAATTTTTGCACTTCAAAAAATAACTAAAAATAACAAATAAAAGAGAAAAAATCTGAAAAAATGCAAGAAAGTCCTAAATGTTATCTAGAATACAGGAAAAATAAGCTGGTTAAGCCAGCTTATCAAATAAGCCACGAAAAGCTAAAAATAAGCTACGACTTATTAATAAGTATAAGAGCTCAAAAAGGTGTTAAATATAGAGTAAACACAAACTCTACCGGATGAGCTATTCTAGCACAGCGGTAGAGTGTGTGTGTGTAAAGGGTTGAAGGTGTTGAGGTCCAGGGTTCGAGCCCTGCTCACCTTGGACTTCCACTTTCCCCTTTTGCCCTTTTTTTACAAACTTATAAAACACCTAAAAATAAGCAACTTTAAAACTAGAATTTATTTTTGAAAAGCAATAATGAGCCTAGAAATAAGCCATAAAGATGACAGATTTGGCTTATTTCACTCTAAGTCTAAAAGACTTAACTTTTTAGCATTTTAAGCATAAATAAGCTAACAAGATGATAAACTAAGCTTACACACACATTAAACTACTCCTAATAAGCATTAATTAAAAAGAATAAGAAAGCCCTTAAGAACATGAATTAGCAACTACAATAAGCTAAATGCAGTTTAAATCAAAATGCTGATAAACCTTAGAAATCTTTAAGCTAAAAAGCAAATAACTTAAATAGCTCTAAACTAAATAGAATAAGCTTAAAATAGGCTTAATTCTAACCTAATAAGCTAAACTAAACCTAGAATAAGCAAAAGCAATAAGCTAATAAGCCTAAATAAGCAAATAGTTTTTTGGCTAAAATGATAAGCAAAAACCAATAGAGACTTTCACTAGCTTAAAAAATAAGCTAGCAAAAGGATCATTATGGCTTAGTGACTTATACTCTAAGAAGATGGCCAAAAATCCCTACAATAAGAGAAGGAGGGTCTAACAGAACCAACAGTTTGAAATTCAAATAACCAGACCACTTTAAAAAAACATCACTGAAAAAGCTAACTCTTATCTCTCACCCTGATTCAACACTTAGACAAATTTTTGCAACTTTTGCAATCTTAACAAATCACCAATTTTGAGTAAAAAAATAAGCAAACAAACAGATCCTTATGACTATATAACCTACAAACAGATTAAGCTTTGACCTCAAAGAACAGAATCGACAACAATCAAAAAAGCATTTGAAATTCAGATAAGGCCTAAAAAGCTCATCTTTGCAGTTTGCACATGAGTAACCAATACTCAAATCCTTCTATTGCAGACCCAAGAAAACAATCCTAACACACTTAAAACATAAAACTAAAGGCAATTACTAAATCTAGAACCGAATTAAGCTAATATTACATATAACACTTAACAGATTATGATTTATATCAAACTAACTAATCAAAAACCTAATTGACTCTAAAACCTAACTAATTAACCCCACCCAGCATAACAGACTTAGCTTTGAAGATGAAAACAAAAATTCAAAGACCAAATGCCACTAGCAGTACTAAACTTTGTGGTTAGTAACATGCTATGCCAAACACCCCTTTAAACACCTTTCAAATTCATTTAAGCTTATGAAATTTTTAAAACTCATGGAATACGAACTTGAATTACCATATAACAAAAAACTATAACAGACCTTAGACTTATACCACCAATCACAAAATAAGCCAGAATCATTAACTACTAGTATTATGCTAATATTTTTGGATTTTTAATTCATTTATAGACAATATGAAGAAAAGTAAGATCCTATATTAAAAAACGTAGAAACATTAGTATCGAAACTTAACTAAATAGATATAAAAAAAAGCAACATAAAAACAACTAATAAGCAAGTAAAAAAGCAAATTAAGCAGATTTAACTAAGTTTAAAGAACAGAAAAGGTAAAATGAGACTTACATGCCTTAGCTAAGACAACGGGCTTTAAAAGCTCGAGTGGAGCTATTCTAACTGCTTCTATGAAAAGCTGATCCAGAACAAGGATAAGCCTAGTAAAAGCCAAAGCTTCTTCCTTGTAAGCTTATTCATCCAAATAGCTTAAAACCATATTTAAATCAAAGATATTTTCTAGTTTTTACAACATTTAAGAAGCTTATTGGATCCTATGAGCAATAATTCTAAGCTTAGAAACTTAGAGAGCTTATACTGACTTGTGAGGAAAGCATGTGATTTGATTTAAAGCCTATAAGAAAACAAAGCTTTTAGATATTTAAGATAAAAACTAAGCAAACTAAATTTAATAAAATAACTAAGATTTCATTGATTTAAAGAAAACAGATTACAAAGACTTTAAAATGTAGATTACAAAAGCTTTAAATAAGAAAAAAAATTACATTTAGAATGAAAACTTACAAAGCTACTTCTAAAAGCTAAAAAGGGAAAAAGTTAACGTCTAGTGAGTGAAGTGGAGCCATGCTATATATAACCTATGAATTGAAGCTCTAGGCCCCTCAAGTCTGTTAGACGCTTAAACCCATCCCCTTCACGCTTAGCTCTCGGCCCTTCATCATACTTGCCAATCATATGATCCCATCCGAAGACCGATGGCATTGAATTGATGAGCAACAGCGGATTGCCAACGTGGTGCATTTCGTGTGTCAGACCCCTTTGTGCTTCTTTTACACTAGATTTAGTGTAAAAATCCTTGTCCTTGTGTTTTTCTTTCATATATCCGCGTGTTCTTTCTTGTGCAATTAGACCAATAAGGAGCTTTTGTGACGTCTAACTCTGCCACATAGGAACTCGGTTCTCGAATCTTAAGGCCACATCATTAATTTATATTTACCCTTGATTTAAACACGAGGTTAATATGAAGAAAATGATGAATAGTGGTAATAATTTTTCCCGCTCTTTTTTACTTATACGTTTAAGGCGGGTTTGACTGAGGAGTTTAAGTCGTTGACCTGGGTTGGGTTTTTATAAAAAGAACTAGGCTGGGTGCATTTGGGCTTGGGTTATTTGAAAGGTTTAACGACCTTACACTTTAATAATTAAAGAGATAACGAGTTAGGGTATTTAGTGGTTTTTTTTTATGTAAAATGGTTATACTTAAGGGACTGTTTTGGTAAGTTTTGGGGTTTTGTTTTCTTGTGGTTGACCAGTTGACCAAGTTTGACTTTGAGTTGACTTTTTGACCTTTTAGCAATCAAATCCCCGGCTCTTTGTACTCTTTCCGTTCCCGTGTCCGTGTTTGTCCGAATTTGACCGTAATCTTGTGATTTTTGCAATATCCGTACCTACACAATAACAAAGACAAAACAAGCAATATTCAAGCATTTTATGCACAATTTTATCTATTAAGGGCCATTTTTGATATAAAACTGATATGTGTTTTCACACATATCAGGTATTTAGTCACATACAATTAAGCATAAAGTGGCCAAAAGTGTTAATAAGTGTGTTAGCCTCAATTTATTGAGTCGAACAAGGAAGCTCGGTCACTCTACGATGGAGCTTCGGTCTTTAATTAGTTAATGTTGTAACAGGATAATATCGGGAATCGGGCTCGATAGTTAATCTAATATTGTATATGTTTCGGGTTTAATCCCAAACAAAACCCGAGCCCGGGTCCTAGTTATATATCCCGCGCGTCACATTAAATGTGTAGGGGTATATATATTTAGATATTTTCTAAAATATCTAAATATATATATAGATATTTTCATATGAAAATATCTAAGTTTTTAATTTTATTCTAAAAATATATTTTTCTTTTTTCTCTCTAATAATATGGATACTTTTCTTTTCCATTTTACCAAGCCTCCGGATCATTGTTCAAAGGGTGAATCTATACTAACGGATGGATTTCGTGTTTTTTTGTTGTAAGCTTATTGGATTCGAAGGTTTGGTTGTTTCATCATTCGGCATAATCGTTCCTTTTGTTATCATTCGGCCCATTCAAAGAGAGAGGCAAGGAAGTGGAACCGAACGAGCGGAACCGAACGAGTGGAAACACGTTAGAACCGAACGAGTGAAAACGTGTAGAACCGAACGAGTGCCAAAAACGCAAGGACCGAACGAGCAAAATTTTGAGGACCGAACGAGCAAAAACGCAAGGACCGAACGAGCAAAATTTTGAGGACCGAACGAGCGGAAAATTTCAAGGACCGAACGAGCAAAATTTTGAGGACCGAACGAGCGGAAAATTTCAAGGACCGAACGAGCGAAAATTTCAAGGACCGAACGAGCGAAAATTTTCAAGGACCGAACGAGCGGAAAATTTCAAGGACCGAACGAGCGAAAATTATCTTGGACCGAACGAGTTTCATCCTTCGAGGACCGAACGAGTAACTTGTTATTTTGGACCGAACGAGCAAAATTTTTTTTGGACCGAACGAGCGAATTATCTTTTGGACCGAACGAGAAAATTTTTCGAGGACCGAACGAGTTCATTTTCGATAAAGCCGAACGAGGACAAAAATCTCGAGGACCGAACAAGAAAACTTGTGTGACGAAAAGGGTTTCAGTAAAACAGCCATAACTTTTGATCCGTAAGTCCGTTTTAGGCCCGTGACCTCTCAAATCGAAGAGAAAAACGAGACGGATCACGCTGTAACCACCCTTTAGCTGGTTAAGGAATTTTCGAAGCCCAAAACCATCGTTTTCTATGATTTATTGACACTTTTCAGTTTTTTTTGGAATTTTTCGCCGCTGATTCCGAATCAAATCACTCACGGTTTTCTATTGATTTTGTAAAATCCCGTTAATTCATTTATCGGTTTTAATCATAGACGTGTAAAATCCCGTGAACGTGAATTGCTTACACAACCACAACTTCAATCACATCATATCCACTTAAGATCCAACAAAATCTTTCACACTTCATAATTCATAACTATTCATTCATCATGTCTACTCCAGTTAACACATCCTCCACAGATAGCCAAATGCATAACAATATAATGGCAGCTGGTTCAAAAGAGCGTCCACCGATGCTTGGACCAGGAAGATATTCTCAGTGGCATTCGCGTTTTCTACGATACCTTGACACTAAATCGAATGGTGAATATCTGAGGAAGTGCATCTTTGACGGTCCATATATGCCTACGAACGTACTCATTGCAGCAGTTGAAGCAGCAGAGAACATTCTACCAGTAGCTGCACATGAAGAAGTAGAGACAATACACAACATGACAGCAGAGAACAAACTTTACTTTCAAGCTGAAAAGGAAGCTATTTTCTTGATTCTGACTGGTATTGGGGATGAAATCTACTCAACTGTTGATGCATGCAACACAGCAAAGGAATGAGGACAGCCTTGAAAGGCTACACCAAGGTGAATCGATGAACGTTACAAGATTTAAAGTACCAAACTATCTGGGAATTTGGGAATGTTAACTTCTAGAGATGGAGAATCCATTGGAGGGGGGGGTGGGGGGAGGGAGGGGAAGGGGAGGGGGGGGGGGGGGGGGTGGGGGGTGGGGTGGTGGAGGGGGTGGGAGGGTGTCTTATTACTCCCTTTTTTATAAACATATGAATGAGATGACAAGGAACAACTGTACAAGTTTCACCAAATGCAAGTGAATGTTCTCAATTTCTTCAACAACTTCAACCATAATGGTCAAGATTTATGACTGTTGTCAGCAGAGACAGGAAATAACACTGTCTCATTTTCACAAGCTGTTTGACCGTTCTGAAGCAGTTTCAAAACGAAATTAATGTATATCCGTCTGAGAGATTAGCCAGATAGTGCAAATCCATTAGCACTTCTTGCGGCTGCTCAACCATTATTCAGATAACTAATATCAGCACTCTTACCTCAAAAGATCGAATGCACCATCATACAAGCAATCTTCTTCCACACGAACAAGTGCGTCTACCAGACACAAAGGCAAAGAGATCGCCAAACCAGTTACTCCTCAATCTGAGTCAGTTTCTGAGGAAGACAGTGATCCAGAACAAGCTCGGAGGGATAAGGATATGCAAAAGAACTTGGCACTCCTTGCTAAGTTAGTTAAGAAGCTGTACAAAACCTACCAACAACAACCTAGAACATCTTCAAACTTCCACGAACAAGACTGAAGATACCACAGCCAAGGTATAACAATGACAATTAGTCAGCGCAGTTTTTGGGGAATCAAAGGACAGATCACAGGTTGCTAGGGGGCTAGGGAAACAGTAGGCAGTCTGGTAGTGCAAAAGACTGGGATACAGTGCTTTAACTGCAAGGGATTTGGACACTATGCCAGGGAATGCAGGAAGCCAAAGCGGGTTAAAGACTACGCGTATCACAAGGAGAAGATGATGATGTGCAAACAAGCTGAACAAGGTGTTCCACTTCGAGCTGAGCAAGCTGATTGGCTAGAGGACACGGATGAAGAGATTGATGAACAAGAATTGGAAGCACATTACAGTTACATGGCAAAGATTCAGGAGGTCTCACCTGCGGAATCAAGTTCTACTGATACGCCATTGGAACAGGTACAAAACCATGATGAAAATGATGTGTTTGCCAATGTGAGACGACATTCTGAGCAACCTGAATCCATTAATGACACATATGTTTTGGAGAAGGATGATAGCAATGTCATTCCTGATTCATCAAATATATGTACTAATGATAATCAGGTTGATCAAAATGCGCCGGGATGTGTTGATGAGCGTGTTGCGCTTGCTAATTTAATTGCTAATTTGACTCTTGATACAGAGGAAAACAAAACGGTTTTAAAGCAATTAAAGAAAGCAAACGCATCATTAACTCAAGAACTGAAGGAGTGCAAAACTAACCTTGATGAGTCTAGTAGGGCTCTGGGGGAGGCTACTAGCAGTCGGGATAGTTCTCTGATTGCACTTCAGACCAAACAGACTGAGCTTGAGAAGTACACTGCCCTTAATGACCTAACGAGTGAGTATAAAATACTTCAAACAAAGTTAAATGACACTCTAGGACTATTAGCTCGTAAAGACATTGACATACAAGAGGGTTTAAAAACTAAAACCTATGAAATTTCAGTTGTCAATCAGAAACACGATGAGCTAGCCAAAAAGAGACCTGTTTAACATAGGTCACGAATTTGAAGGTCCACTCAAAGAGAAAAGTAAGGTAAATCGGATTTAAAGGTTAAGGAAGGAAAGACATTGACACGATGATTGAAATGTACAAACAAATAAAGTTTTTAAATTAAATTCTTTATAAAACCGCAATCAGTCATCAGACCAATTCAAATGTAGCACCCAAATGCGCAACGTTATCTGGAAGATCACCTATGCTAATCCAAAGTACCTCAAAGAAACTCAATATGATAAGCCTCGTTTGTAAGAGATCCATATGATACTCTGATCCTGCAAAAAGATTTTGCCCCGATGGGGAAAGACAGTGACTCTTGAAAAAGATAGTAGATCAAAATTGGATAAAGACACATGTTGAAACCATATAAATACACATATCAAACAGTCTTTTGAAACATTCAACCACCATCAAAGCCTATCTTGATCATTGGAATCGCGCTAACGAAGTTGGGAAGACAATGTGGAGAAAACTTGTTTAGACAAAGCCAAACATTGCTAATAACGTGTGGATTCTACCCATGTCTAAATCTTTTAGTAAAGATTTAAGACTACTTTATAACGAATGACAAACAACTCCAAATCATTTTAGGACAATTTGTCAACAAACTTGGACTAATCAACTAGTAGTGCATTTCCTAACCCACTGCCAAAGAGGTATGGAAGTTTTGATTCAATCTTAATTAATGCCTCTTTCAGAAAACCAAAAAACAATACAAAGACAATCATTGTCTTATCATGAACTAAAAATAGAAATGAATGCCGATTTTTTAATTTTATTGTGGAGTACGTTAATTCCCTTTAAAAGGGAGCTTGACGTGAACTGAATCAGAAACGGCCTGATTTCAAACATATATGATCTACTTCTCGAAGAGTGTGTGTCTAAAGATGTTACATGTTCGTATTTGCATTATCTGTCTGATTAAAATCTAATACTGAATTTGCAATGCTTATATCTTCATAAAGTCAAAGAATGGTGAATGTCTTGCCAAAAGCTTTCGAAACAAACTGTATCTGTTAACAAAGAATTCATAATAATTTGATTATAAATTTGCTAAACTTTGAAAAACTCTCAATTTCTCTTGAACTTTCTTACAACATTGTAAAGAACAGATGAAAACAACCCAGTTTGCAAGAAAATGCTTCACATGTAATTTCGAAAAGAACTTGAACAATATCATGAAATGACAAGATTTGAAAGCTCAAATGCAAACAAGAACATGGTGATAAATGATTTAAAAGAAACTCATTCTGGTAACAAAGGAAATTCCTGTGGAAACTCAGTTGATAAACCATCTGTTTGTTCGACAAACCAAATGCTCACGGATCCAAACCCATCCAGTTTTAGGAAACCGACTCCTTTTTCAAATTCTCTCTGAAAATGAGAAGTTTCGCAACAAAACTGTCGGTTAATAAAACTGAAGTGACGGATGTTTTATTTAAACCAGACACTCAACATAAGTTGCCTCAGAAAAAACCAAGCGGTTCGAAACACACATGTGCTTAAACTAGAATGATTATGAATTGCCTACCACCACAAACACAAAACAGAACATCACCACAGTTGCCTCATGCTTCTAGGAATACTAATCTCCCATGTCTAAATCTCATGATAATTCACACTACTATGGTTAGCAACCACAGCTAAGTGCTATCAAGTGAAAGAAAAGGTCGTGCCAAACATTAGTCAAGTGAAGTTTACAAAGAAGGAAGTAGAAGACCATCATAGGATTTCTAGTATTTCTAAGAAAACAAAGTCTGTAACTGCGTGTAATGACAGTTCAAACTCCAGAACTTCGAATGCGAATGCTGTTTGTGCAGAATGTGGAAAATGTGTGTTTAATTCTAATCATGATGCTTGTGTTTCTCGATACTTGAAAGACGTGAATGCTAGAACTAAGAAGCCTCGTATAGTGCCTATTAGTGCTAGTAAACCCAAGAGAAAAGCGAACAAATCTGTTGCAACACCCCATAAGAAAACAGTTGCATCAGATACCACTATTCAGAAATCCAAGAGTTACTATAAGAAGTTGTATTTAGATACAAATCATGAGATGGAAATGGTGGATAGCTAAGAGATGTCCATCAGGTTATACATGGACACAAAAGCCACTTAGGACCAAAAAGATATGGATGCCTAAGGTTAGGAAAGATGATGAATCAACAAGTGTTAGTCCCACTATAGACATTGTCTCTAGGATAACTAATATCTTGAAGATATCAAACTTCATAGGATCCAATTTGTCCAATATTCCATCGTCCTCTAATTCTCTTGCAGATTGTACAACTCATCCTATTCATTGTTGTACATCTGTATGGCACAAACACATGTGGCAATCAAAAGCTTTGTGTAATTTTGTGGAGAAATTTCTGGGTACTGTTCGTTTTGGAAATGACCAATTACTCCTAATTCTTGTATATGGTGATCGATTCAAGGAAATGTACGATCCAACGGTTTATTACGTCTAAGGCCTCAATCACAATCTTTTCTCGGTTGGTCAATTCTGTGATGCTGATTTGGAAGTTGCTTTCAGGAAATCTACTTATTGTTTTGTGAGAAGATTCTTCAGGGAACGACTTACAATCACTGGTAATCGTGGATCTGATCTCTACACAATTTCTCTTCAAGAAACAACTTCATCAACTCCAATCTGTTTCATGGCTAAAGCTTCACCAACTCAAGAATGGTTCATGGCATCGAAGGCTTTCCTCATCTTAACTTCGATTACAACACCTTACTCTCAAAAAAGATGTTGTGACAGGATAACCTATAGTTGAAATATGTCAAGGATCAACTTTGTTCGTCTTGTGAAGTGAGTAAAGCAAAAAAGAAGCTCATTCAAGACAAAAGCTATTCCAAGTTCCAAAGGAAGGCTAAATTTGCTTCACATTGTACTTGTGTGGTTCAATACGTGTTGCACGCATAAATGTGTGAATAAGTATATTCCTGGTATTGTGATGACTATTCAAGATATAACTTGGACTCTTTCTACGAACCAAGGTATGAAACACCAGAAGTTCTTAAAGACTTTCTCAAGATGATTCAACGCAATCTTCAAGCTCAAGTTATACTGTTCGTACGGACAAGGCACGAATTCTTGACAAGACACTCCGTTCCTATTTCAAAGAAGAAGCACTGAACATCAAACATCACTCCTCGAACACCTGAACAGAACGGCGTGATGTCGAAAAGACGGAACCGTACTCTGTTGAGGCTGCTCGAACGATGTTTCAGCTTCAAAGCTTCCATTAAACCCCCCCCCCACCCCAAAAAAATTTTGGGCTAAAGCATTTGCAACCGCATGGTAATACTCAGAACAATCAATCATCATAATCCACACATGGAAAGACGGCATATCACACATCAATGACAAGGAAACCTTCAATAAAAACATCTTCACATCCTTTTGTTGCACTGCTACATAACTAGAGATGGGAATAATCTAGATAAGTATGAAAGAAAAAGGGTGATCCAAGTGTCTGGATGGGAAAGTTCTACTCAGTCATAGGAAATCGTGTTTACAACAAGAGAACACGCTTAATAGTTGAGTCCATTCATATCAAGTATGATGAAATAAAAGAAATGATGTCTGATCACAACAGTTCAGACCTCGCTCCTTAACGACAAGAGATGTCTGTTGAAAATGTCGCTTCAGGCCTCGTTCCTCAAGGACAAAAGGGGTCAGACTATGACAACTCTGACCCCGTGCCCCCAAGACAAAATGTTGTTCCTACAGCAGAAAAGACAGATTCGTCACATCAAGGGTTAGAATTTTCTCTTCAGTCTTTACTTGAAGAAGATACAATACCAACACACGATCAAGCTGAGGAAAACAACAATGATCAAGCACCGAATGCATTGTTTCAAGAAGATGAATTTATCAATCCTTTTTGTGCATAGATACAAGAAATTAGTGAGTCTTCCTCACGCAACATTGATAATACCGATGAGCATTCATTTCAACCACAAAGTCATGATTTCCGATGGACCAGAGATCATCCGTTAGAACAAGTTTGTGGAAATCCAACCATGCCAGTTCAAACAAGACGACAGCTTGCCACAGATCCTGAAATGTGTATGTTCGCGCTCACGTGAGTATTGTTTGAAACCGAAAAACATAAGGATGCAATGGCTGATTCAGCATGTATCGAAGCAATGCAGGATGACCTTCAACAGTTCAACAGACTAAAAGTCTGGAACAAGTCGACAAACCATTTGGAAAGCATGAATTATAAAGCTAAAGTGGTTATGAAGAACAAGAAGGATGAATGATCTAGACTGTAATTCGCAACAAAGCACGCTTGTTGCTAAAGGTTATGCTCAGGAAGAGGGTATGATTGAATAATCATTTCTCCAGTTGCTCGCTTGGAGCCGTTCGGATTTTTGTTGGCCCACAAGCATCACACAAATGTCTTTTTCCATCTATCATATGACGTGAAAACGGATTTCTTATGGTCCACTGAAGGAAGAGGTTACGTTGCTCACCGGAAGGTTCTTGATCAGATCAACCAGAAAACTCTACCTTCCTGAGGAAAGCTTTGTATGGATTAAAGCAATCTCCAAGAGCCTGGTACGATGAACCATACAAACATCCTGAGACCAAAGGCCTTTTACTAAGGTACAATTGACCAACTTTATTCAAGATAAAATACGGGGAGGATATTCCTAACTGTGCAAATTTATGTTGATGACATAATTTTTGGATCGTCACATCCTAAATATTCAAAACAGATTGAAAATTAATGCACAGTAGATTTTAAATGTCCTTAATGGGGGAGATGGAAATTCTTTTTAGGACTTCAGATCCACCAGTCTCCCAAAAGGGTATTTTATCAACTCAGGCCAAGTACGCTTTAAGAACTATTCTGAAAAGCATATATGGACATTGTCACTCCATGTACACCATTGTGGCTACAAAACCCTATAGGACATAAGAGGAAAACAAAAAAATATATAGAACAAAAGACGAAGATGTAGATTAGATTGGAAACCGCGATACCAATCTGATTTATCGAATGTAAATCGGGTCCACACATGTACTTGACGATCTAGTAGACAGACTTAGTGCAAGCAGTATGCTAATTGTGCACGTATCAAGCACGACCACCTCAACAGCATCTCAGGAGGATAAAGAATCTTTAAATACCTAAAAGGGTACCAATAACATGTGGACTCTTGTCTCCAAAAAGATTCTGGCTTGAACTAACACATTTTTAGACGCTGATCATGCGTATGCCTTGATACTCGAAAGCACTTCTGGAGGGAATATTTAACCAAAAAAGTTCCTTGGTGATAAACTTGTAAGTTGGATGTCAAAGAAACAAAACTGCACTGCAATGTCTTCAGCAGAGGCAGAGTATGTGGCGTTATCTGCAAGTTGTGCTCAAGTAATGTGGATGAGGACACAGCTTCAAGATTATGGCTTCAACTACAACAAAATACCGTTGTATTGCGACTCTCAGTCAGCCATAGCAATATCATGCAACCCCGTACAACATTCGCGAACAAAGCACATCCATACTCGGTATCATTTCATAAAGGAACAGGTTAAAAATGGTATAATTGAACTATATTTTGTCAGAACTGAATACCAATTAGCCCGACATGAATACGAAAGCCCCTCCTGAGGATCGTTTAAAGTATCTTAGTCAGAATAATTTGTTGAGAAGTTTGACTCCAGCGTAAACAGTGAGGGTTCTGACAAATGAGACTGCTTGATATCATCATCAAACATCAACATGTACATATTTTTGAGAAAAGCAAAAGACAAAAATATAAAACCATCAAAAAAAATATTAAAATCAAAAAACAGAAATTTCCAAAAAGCATTCTTCTCGAGCATTACTTCTTGGAATCGATAACATTTACGTGCTTAGAAATGTCGATTAACATTGACACGGGTGTGTAAATGAAGTTCGAGCGAGAGTTGCAAATAGTTTCAAAACATGTCATTTCTAATTTTCTAGATGGCTTATGTGCAAATATCAGTACATAACCCGGACTTCAAATAAAGGAAGGTTTATAACTTATCCTCACAACGAGAAAATAAACGTTTCTCGGTCTTGAGCTGTTCTTACAAGACATTCAATATCTTTAGCTCAAGAAAAAGGATAGTGTACGTTTCAGTGCGCTTACCCTTACCGTTAGAAGAGAAGTCCTCTAACATGCTAGTTTTTCCAAAAAAGTTGAACACAATTTTCAAATTTCTCGATGACAATTCATAATCTTTTCAAAATTGTGTGGTTCAAACACTCCTTCCCCTCTTCAAGGTTTTTCAACAGACAACAATTTTTCAATGGTCCTATTTTGAGGGGAGTTTCTTTTTTCGAAAAAACCAGTTTTTGTTCTTGGATACACATCAACGACCATTCATATGTATACACAACCTTATCAAAATGTTCCAAACATTCATGCTGACCATATATTCTCCAAAGATTTTCAAGACATATATAATCACAAAGGTATTTCAAAAACTAAGTGTTTATTATTTAAAATAAGGGGAGAAAATGTATTTAAAATATGATCTAAATGACTCAAAGTGCTGAACAGTAAGAAAAGGTTTTATGGTTCGATCTTATACCCAACAACATCTTAATTTCACGACGAATCTGAAGTCATAAGGTGGTTAGGTTAGGAATCAATCCTATGATCCAACCAGAACCGGAGGATCTACCCAAGGATAATCCAAAGTTAGAAATAGCAGTCCTTAGGTATGATTGGAGATGAATGAATACTTGGAAATAATGCTGACTAAGATGAGTTTAACACTGAACAAATCACAACAAATGTTGTTAGTAAATGACATCTTTTAAGCATTGAAGAATTAAAAGAAATGTATGGATAAAGGGTCTAAAGAAAGAAGCCCTCCACATAACTTAAGGCAGAAACCGTGTCAATACATATGCCTATCAGAATCACAAGATTATTGCTGGTAATGAAAACGACATCAATGGACCCCAGTGATGCAATGCCCAACCCTTCCAGTCATTCGGGATCTCTCAATAGAAACTTGTCTCATTTGTCCGGAGAAAACACACGTATCTATTGAACATCTCATTACGACGTTGATATTGAATAGGTGGCATATGCACCAGCCTCCGAGTACAAAACCAAAATGCACTAATCGAGTCTAGAGCCAAGAGATCAATCAAATCTCGTAAGGACACATTCTATTTCAAACACTTGTTGAACATCATCCGGTCACATGCTGATATCAAGAGTCCCTACGCAATATCATTGTGATATTTGCCAGAACATCAGAGTGATACGTCTTTAGTATTCACAATGACGAATGGAAATCCTTCCAGTTTTCCATCATCAAACAGACTGCGGTATGTGACTGCGAGATCTATATGAATCAACTTGTGACAACTGGATATCGATTTGGTCCAGTAAATGAATTGACGGTTGATGAATTTTGATAAAAACATGACACTCTCGATGTGTTACAAAAACTCTTTAACGAGTGACACGTCGATTGATTTTCAAATCAATTTTCTTGTTTATCACTAACGTAAACCTGCAGGTCAAACGGTGGTAACGGCAACCTCAATCCCATTCAAATGCTCAATCTACAAAGACATACTATCTAGAAAGCTCAAGATTTAAAGACAAAGACTTCCGCTAACTCTGATTTGAAGCTTTCAAGATAATGCAAAAGTATGAGCATGTTGGTCAAAGACACAAGATCGCAAGATGGCAAAGACGATAAAGACAATGACAAAGGCTCAAAGTCAAGATCGCAAAGCATGAAGGAACAAGCCTACAACAAATAACGAAGACAAAGACCAAGAACACTCGAGCTTAAACGACAAAAGCAATCTCACTGATCTCATGAAGGAGTGTCATCAATGAACTCACTTCGGGGGAGATTGTTAGCCTCAATTTTATTGAGTCAATAAAGGAAGCTCGTTCCCGTGTTCAAGACCTCACTTCGGGGGAGATTGTTAGCCTCAATTTATTGAGTCGAACAAGGAAGCTCGGTCACTCTACGATGGAGCTTCGGTCTTTAATTAGTTAATGTTGTAACAGAATATTATCGGGAATCGGGCTCGATAGTTAATCTAATATTGTATATGTTTTGGGTTTAATCCTAAGCAAAACCCGAGCCCGGGTCCTAGTTAAATATCCCACGCGTCGTAGGGATATATATATAGATATTTTCATATGAAAATATCTAAGAAATCATAATATCTAATTTCTAATCTATCTTTTTTTCTCTCATCTCTCTCTCCTCTCTATCTCTCTAAACCTCTATCTCTTTTCTAGTTTCTTGCTTTGATTTGTGTTGTGATTATATGAAGTGAAGTGTTAATGTGCTAAAAAGTAAGAAAAGGTTTTATGGTTCGATCTTATACCCAACAACATCTTAATTTCACGACGATTCTGAAGTCATAAGGTGGTTAGGTTAGGAATCAATCCTATGATCCAACCAGAACCGGAGGATAATGTAGGTTCCGATTTACCACTTTCACTTCATAACCCGAACCACGAATCAAAGCAAGAAACTAGAAAAGAGAAGATTGTTTAGAGAGAGAGAAGAGTGAGAGTTGAGAGAGAAAAGGAAAAAAGATATATTAGAAATGAAAAACTTATGAGAATTCTTAGATATTTTCTTATTTAATACTTCACTTCATAAATCACAAACACAAATCGAAAAAGATAAGAAAAAGAGAGCAAAGAGTAGTGAAAGAGAAGAGAGAGAGATGAGAGGAGAGAGAGATGAGAGAAAAAGAGATAGAAAAGAAATTTAGATATTATGAGAATTCTTAGATATTTTCTTATGAAAATATCTATATATATATCCCTACGACGCGTGGGATATTTAACT